>VKOC01000008.1:30271702-30293563 GCA_009364415.1 Spea multiplicata
GGCAATTTAAAAAAATTCTAAAAATAATATCCAGTTTTGTTTTTCATCGCCCGCTGCATATCCTCTGATAACGAAAGCGTCAGTAATAACAGATGGTGTGAAATTGGTCTCCAGCACAGTCATTTATCACCGCGCCGGTGCATTGGTGTTCCACGGTGAGTGAAATACCCCTATGACAAGTGCCTTTTCATGTTCTGTGCACTCAGGTTTCTAGACTATGTTTAGAGGATGCAGAGCTCCAGAATATGCGCATGTGTCATTCCGTTGAGAAGACGATATTAGCTCCTATACGTCTCCACGCCGTCGCTAAATATGGAAGATACAACTGTGAGCGCATTGCAAGGTAGAGAAAGGCCAACGTTTGTTTTGATCTACGGTAAATGCAGTTGTGTTTTTTTTGTTGTTGTTGTTGAAATCTTTAGGTCAATGTACCTTATCGCTCTCTAAAGGCTTGACGTTTTATGACGGGTATCGGCGAATAACAAAAGCAGCAGAGACACTCAACTCTTCTGAGTGTTTCAGACAGGTGTGGGGGGCACCAGCATTCGGGATGCAATAATAGTTGTGTTAAATCAGTGAGATCTGTCCAAAGTTTCCTTGCATATGGAATGATTGAACCTTTAGTCAATCAGATCTACTGGTTTGACATCTTAACCCGTGCCATAGTATCAAGGCCTAGTAGCGTTCTTTGGCTAGATGTTTCATTTTAGTGAATCTTGTACACAGCTCGGTAGACACTTTATTGAGTGGTTTTGATGTGACAGAGGCAGGGTTCTCCTGGCGAGAGTCAGTGTTTGCTTTAGTGGAGAGACAAACGGGGTGAGGGAGGATGAAACAACCAAAGGAGAAACGAGAACAAATAAAAAGATACAACTGAAAGAAGAGAAAGAAGAACAAATAAAGAGATTCAATTGAGAGGAGAGGAGGGAGCATGCTGTGCCAAGTCGCCCCTCTCCATTTATTTTTGTGAAATAAATCAGTACTCAGTGTGGGCTTATTAAGAGAAGCTACTAGAATAAGACCCTGCCGTTCCTTGTAATAAATAATTATAAAATCTATTAGCAGCAGTTTCATTAGAAGCTTTTGGGGCCAATTCCTTGTCCAGGGGAGTTCATGGCTTCAGTATTACCTTTCTCGCTGTTACATAATTACTAAAAAGGTTTCTAACGATCAATTAGCCTTTTCAAACCAGCGAACGCAACGTGCCGTTGGGACACAGGAGTGATGGGAGTGATAAAGGGCCTATGAAGCGATTCCATTAAAAATCAACTGTTCCCAGCTACAATAGTCATTTACAACATTAACCCCCTCTGCCTCTGCCCCTCTGCTGTGACCCTGGAGCACGTGTGACATCACGTGTGACATCACGAGTGGCATGACGTCAAGTTCTGCCCCTATTTCTTGGACAGAGTTGTGTTGTATTCCTGCATGCGCAGTGTCCGGTTTGGGGACTGTCCGTGCTAAGCTGACAGCATTCCCTATAAATGCGTCTTTTCCTTGGGTAGCCGACAGCTGGGAGACGAGATCTGTTGTAGGGACTATCCCGGCAAATTCAAAACGATGCCTTCCATAATCCACGCTGGGCAGACACCTGGCCCTTCCGATGGACAAGATGTCAGCAGTCACCGAATGAGCAAGCGATCAATGTTTCCACCGAAATCCTGCAACTTAATGCTCTTTTTAAAAGGTCACAGGTTTTTTCTGCTGTGTTTATGAAAATAAAGTAATCCAATGAGTTATTGAAATGAGCCCTTTGGCCACGGCTAGACGGATCATGACTGTCATTCTGTTCTGTTTTTCTGTGTTTCCTTATTTATGGTCTTTTGCAAGTTACCAACATGAAAAAGCACTTAGCATCACAGGCTATTACGTAAGAGTACGTGCAAAGTATCTCTTTACATTTATATTTTTTGTTATACCATGCATAGTCCCTGGCCTGGACTGGTCACCTGGCACGCAATGCCATTGATTGGAAATGATGAAAAGGTACCGTAATTTGCCCGGGCCGCCTTGTCGCCCCCCAGTCCAGCCCTGCCATCAATGTTTCCGCAGTTTCCACCCCACGTTGTGTTAGCGCACAGAGCCGTTCCATCCTCGTCCTGAGGATCGCATGACGCTGTACGGCTCTATAGAGCTGATCATGAGCTGTGTGCCCTCAGACACCTTGCATTGCCCTATGTATCTAACACAGATATATACACCGTGATTTGCCTTCCGTGTGTACATGTTCAATACTCCTGTCCCTTTTCATGGCTTTTTTGCTTCATGGCCACAGAACTCATTGAAACTGTAATTAACTTGCAGTATGGAGAGGGGAGGGAGGCAGGAAATATTTTATAGGCTGCTGCTGTGCTGATTTTACCATTCACCGCTATCGCATCAATCTGTTTGCTGCTTCTATTCTCACTGATTAAAACAGGCGGGTTTCATAAACATGCAGCCGTTACTAGGATTATCTCACTGGGTCAGCAGGTATCCAGATTAGAAGGCAACGGTCCACTCTTCGCTCATTCCTTCTATTAAAATAATTGGACTGGGACTGGACTGGGACAAATTTATTCATTTATTTATTTATTTATTTATTGTTAAAGCTCACCCCTCATGTACCATCTTTGCATTTCCTTAAATCACTTAAACACTTACTCACTCATTCACACAAATCATTAACACATATTCATTAGTGCAGTCTCACAAATCAAGCAATTCATCCACACATGAATGCATTCATTCTCGTACGCATCCACGCTACCCTGTCTCCCCATCTACCCCTCCCCTTCTTATCACATATGTACCCCCTCTCACTATCTATCCCCTCTCCTCCTTTCTCACTATCTAACCCCTCTCTCCCCTCTGCCCCTTCTGACTGCACCCACTTCCCTCACCCTACTTACCTTGTTGCAAGAGTAAGCAGCAACTCTGACCAGGTCCACCACTGTGGCGGACCCGGTCGCAGTTGCTGCGGGCTTAAGAGTATTATATATATATATTATATAATATATATATATATATATATATATAGTGACCTTTTTGTAATTGGATACATAATTTCATTTCTAAATGTATTTTCTGCTGTTTCTATACCCATAATTTTGATATTTATGGCTGTAGAACATCGTGGTTACTCTTGTTTCCAAAATGGGACTGTCTTTCGTTAATAAAGACTCATGGTAGGTGTGCCCATAGCCCTACATCTATGTGTTAATGTAGCTGAGCAATCCAGTCCAGGACGGAGACAGATGCCTGGCACAACCGGCTCATCGGCACTCTGGAACCGAGCTAGAACCAGAACCAGCTTGTGTTGCTTTCACCCCGAACGGTGGAAGGCTATAACTACATCAGAAGAGGGGATGGAGAATTCATGCGCAGGCCTGGAATAAGACCCTTATCTTACCAGCTGCATCAAACAATTGAGAACCAGCGAGGCAAACAACATAGAGCAGCATAGCACAAGCTGTAGTGAATACGAAACACCTTTCCAGTTTACTGCCTTCTTTGTAATTGACTTTGTAAATTGGATGAAATTGTATAAATTGGGGCGTATGATGAAGAGTTTTTCTGACAATATGTTATAACAAATGTGCTGTTTGTAGCACGTTTCCGAAGGCTTGTGCGGATCGAGCGGATGAACGGCGTTGGGTGGCTTCGTAGTGATTGACGACACGTTGTGCCTGGAGGCTTCCCGAACGTGACAGCGGCCGGACGCCACACTGCAGAGAATTACAATAGCTGCTGAATGCTGCAGTGACACGCCGCCGGCCACTGCCGCCTCTCTGTGGCATGGACTGGGTTAAATGGCTACCTGACAAAAGCCCGTCAATTACTTGCCTCGTTATTCATCCACAATTGCCGTTCCCTGTAACTGTTTGGAGTCATTTGAGGGTTCAGCAGTCCTGCAGCTCATGCATTATTCAGGGCACGTTCAGTGCTGAAAGGTGCAGTGACGGCTTTGTGTTCATTTCATTAGAGCACAGATTTGTGTACCGCTCTCTAATAACCGTATATCACTCTTCTCACAGCCCTAAGGGGGATCTGGAGATGGCTATGTAATTACAGCCCCTAAGCTTCCTGCGCCAAACTGCAGTGGCATGTGGAGTAGCATGTATATTAGCAGCAGTTACACCTTGACTTAGTCCCTTCTGTGCTCCTTTCTGGACATCTCACTGGTGACTATGGTGATCGCTCTACATCTAGAGATGTTAGTCTGGCGACCACATTATGGGCCTATACTCAGATTTATTTCAGAGCAATCCTTTGGGCCAATGGTGGAAAAAAACAGCCTAAACAGAGTTAGCAACGGACAGGATTTTACGGAAATAAATTGTACTGCCGAATCCGTCATACCAGATGTGCCTGATATATAAGCCTGGCTGCTGGCATGACACCCTCTGACACATGGCCAGCTTAATTATAGTAGAGCACATCGTGCAATGTCCAGAAATTTATATTGTCCCGCATTAAATTGAGAAAATGTGTAAAGGGTATGATGCCGATATGCGACTTGTGTGTCCTGTGAACATATGACAGCAGACGATGACATGTCTATTTTTGACTTCAGAGTGTCGGGGAGGAATGTCTGAACGCTCCTCGCCTGAAGGAAGCAGCAGTATGACAAGAATCCGCTTTTCGTTTCTCCTCTGCAATGTTATAGCCGTAGACTCTTTTATTTTTTGCTATGGAAGGGATATCAGATAAAATCATTCCCCCCCCCACCTTTCATTCTGCGCTTATGCCTAGCGGCAGGCTTTTCCAATTGGGTTTTTTATGTGACACGTTGACAACAAAGGCTTTTAAAGGATTAATACCGGTATATGATATTTAGAAGAATGTTATTTAAAAACACATTTCAGGAAATTCTATACAGATTAATGTCATTTTTGGGGCCCCTGGAAGGGAAAGATAGAGGGATGCGGGACATTGCGAGAGGGTTTAAGAAATGGTATATTAAAAGTGCTTATGCTTTATTTTATTTCATCATTTAAATAATTTCACCATATAAAAAAAAAAATAACAATTGAGATACCATTACATAAAATATATGGAAACGATGAATACATATAAATACAGACTGTATTAAAAATAGCAATAATAATAATATATGCTTGGAAATTTCTCTAAAAACAAATGCTCCGTCGGCTCTCGCTAAAGCCGATGAAAGTGTAAGGAAGCCGTAAAATGATATGAGTTTCAGCAGGGTACCTGTACTACGGAAATGCCGGAGCAGCATCCATCATCATGGTTAACGTACGCGATGGATCGTTAATCTCCGCAAACCGAGCCAGGATTTTAATATAAATATTGCCGGTATGTTTTTTTTTAAGAAGAACACGATGGCATTTGCATTCCTTGATGCGCAGGACATGATTGCTCCATGAGTTGGCTTCATCAACTTACGGTTCTATACGGAGAGCAATCGCCATGGAAACCAACATTTAAAAAAAAAAATGTATAGGATATAGGTATGTAGTTATAGTCCAGTGTTTCAGAAGCTATCATCTATATTTGCTGGGCTATAGACAACACGAGCTTGATTCTCCCTGCAGTATGATAGCAGATGTAACGTGCTGCCATGTCCAGCATGTCTGCAGTGATGGAGCTGTCCGGCGTTTGCGCATGCTGCTGTGACATTCTCCCCAGCGACCACACAATCGCATCAGGAAGAGACGAAGGTCTGTGTGTGTGTGTGTGTAATATGTATGGACGGATGTATGTATGTGTAGAACACAAGTACCTGCCAATACTTGACATGACGAAGGACACCTGAATACGCTTAGAAATGTGACTTTGTTATTTACAAGAAGAATTGTGCATTTTATTTACCGTTTTATTTGTAAATGCTTTTCCTTTTGTTTTTATACACATTATTGTAACGCCTATGGCTGTAGAACTCTGTGATACATTCTGAGCTCCTACAAAAGAGGGACACCATGTGATGGAAAAGGGGACAGAGGGATATAAGTCCAAAAGAGGGACCCTTGGGGGGGTATTTGAATATGTTCTTTCATTAAGCCTGCCATACTTCCAATTTAGCAATGCCTCTGTGATTTGTGTTTTTCTCTAGGATGATGAGGTTGTCCTTCAGTGCGTTGCCACCATACACAAGGAACAAAGAAAATTCTGCTTGGCAGCTGAGGGACTTGGGAATCGATTATGTTTCTTGGAACCAACTTCAGAAGCTAAAGTAAGTACTTTATACTTTTGTTTGTATAGTACAGAATCAGACACTCCATCTATATTTCACCAGATATTAACCATATGTACTCCCCCCCCAAATGCATAACAATATGCAGCCTATATTCCCAATACCTTATTGCATGAGGAATTTGGTGAGTAACTTCACATGGGGGTATTACTCCCTTGATTCACTTTTCATTATGAAGGGCCGACACTGTGCAAGAACAACAACAAGAAGGTCCAAGCTGGCCCTCTATAATGTGTAATGTAATAGGTGGTCAGACTCTGAAGACATTCACTTTAACTATACATTATACAGGGTCAGCCAAGCTCCTTCTACCAGAGAAGCTCACGTGGCTGTCCTTTTATTAATATTAATATACCGTAGTTGTTTTCCTTTTGTTTAGTTTCTTTCTGTCCATACGTTCAAAGGGTCTCACAAAACTAGAACTGACAGACTAAGTCGAACCGATACATTAGATAAAGAGGGCCCGGCTCACAAGCTCGCTTCATAAGGAATAGTGAAGTCAAGCAGCTGGTTTCCTGTCCTATCAAGGCTCCCTTTAGTGAATGGACCCCACTGTTGCCATGAGATATGAGCGTGATGTGACAATTATTACATCACTGCCACGTTAACTCATTGCTAAGTATGTGAGGATAACAAAGGATACCAAGAATTTTTATTGTGGTATTAGGTTCCAGTCCCACGGGCCGATAACCTTTCAATTCAAATGACTTACATTATAATTGTACAGTAATGGTTGTAGCACCAATTGGCCATAGTGGGTGTTACATTTCTAACCTAAACACAACCTAACATACCTCATCTGGAAAAATAGACATCTTCCAATGTTTGCATATTGTTCATTTCCTGTTTTCTGTGTTAAAATAACAGAAGAAAAAGTAATTGGCCTGCACAGAACATAATCCGAATGTTAGCCAAATGACATCGCGCAGGCACAGGGGGATCTGATGTTTTAGAACTTAGCTATAGGCGTTTACAAGAATTTTGTATTAGGATTGGCGTGTTAAAATATGTAGGTATATATCCTATATATTCTATAAGTGTAGGCGTATTGTTCAGCAGCCTTGCAATCTGGTTACAGGGCGAGCTGACCAAGACGACGGGGGGGGATGGGCATTCGTGGAATAATGCATAGTGGCTCTAGATGTGTGAGCAATACAAAGTAGAACCTTTACATTCATAGCACAGGTGGGATCCAGTGAAGAATCATTATGTTTTGACAATTTGTCTTGTATTTGGTAAGCATTTATCTCCAAGATTAAATTGCATAGAATTACAAGCAGCCATCCGGAAAACGCAGGACTGTGAGGTATCTATATGGGTCGAGGTTTAACAACACAGCAAGCGTGACAGAGATTTAGTTTGTAATGCGCAGGCGATTTGCACCAGTAAGCAAAACCATAAAACTTGACCTTATCAGGTTGTAGAAATAAGAGCCCCCCCCCCCCGGACCTGTACAGGATGGACCCATGGGGGGGGGAAATACTCTTCTGCATGTGTGCTGTTAACAGTAGAGCATTGCATGTTCCTTGCATATGCCTAAATATAACTACGCCATCCCTGCTCTATTATTTATTGCTCATCTATGTCTTTTGTTTTATAAATTGAATAATAAACAAAAAATCCGACCTTGAGTTCTCTTGAAACCTTTTTATAACCGGACACAAAAAGCCTACAATACCTCACCATTTCTGGCTGTGACTGTTGGGGGGTCTTTGTGCAAACCCTAAACGGCATGTGATAGACTCGCCACCAGTCTGCTCCAGAGCTGGCTTGGCAAACCCTTGGCAGGGGTCTGAGGAGACCCATGTGTGCGCATGTAGAAAGCGCTCCTGTTGATTTCAATGACGGCATTTTCCTGCCACTGATTTGGCCACTATGGTAAGTACTTCAATTAGGGGCAACGCCTATGAAAACACATGCAAAGTACTTATTGTCTGGGGGGCTTCGTGGGACACTGGAGTGTCCATTCAGCCACTCGAATCAACCTCTGATGGTCTGTGGATGCAGGACACAATCCCTGATTAAAGAGGAAAACTAGAGTCTTGCTCATTAACGTATTCTTAAAGGTCAGTCTTTTGAGGGTAGTAGGTCCCAGAAGACACCTTGAGGAGAGCTAAACACACATTTCTGTAAATTAATGAGTATTCACAGCAAAGAGGTATTTTCCTTTCCAGTCACAGAATTATTGGAGTAATCCAGATCTACGTGAAGAACTGAATGATGTGCACCATCGTTAATATTCCAAGAAAAAATACGTATAAAACAGACGTCTCTCTAGGTAAATGTATCTTGGGCAGCCTCCCTCTGATTATACTATATATATATACCGTATGTATGTATGTATATATATATATATATATATATATACACACACACACACACACACACACATACAATAAAGGCGGCTTTTGGCCCTTTAATTAGTCACTTGTGTTAATATGAGTAGTACAGAAAAACTGCTATATTGGGGGTGTAGAGAATCTATATGTAATGCTCGTACATATTAGCACGTCCACAATGCTGAACTATTCTCGTTCTTAAGCATGATGACGTCAAATCGTGCAATCAGTGTTATACAAATGAGTCACTTAAGCACTATTTTTTCACAGCGTGGCAGTGTGCAATTACTCTGTGACCTTTATCATCTACCCCATACGGAAATTTTAAAATAGAACCTGACTGATCTGTGCTATGTGGGCTACAAGATTGCAATGCGGCGTAGAGAAACACAGTGCAAATATGGATTTGTAAAGGTATAAACACACACACACACACACACATATATATATATATATATATATATATATCGGTATATATATATATAATGATTCCCAATAACCATGATATTTCAAAGTTTGGACAAAGTGCTCAATCCTGTTGACATCTCCAGGCTTCATCCACGTTGGTTTCTTTGTGGACTTTAAAAGACACTAATAAATATAACAGTACCTGCTATGTGTAGCATCTAATTCATATGTGGCCTTCTAATCATAGTACAGCATTGTAGCGGCCCATTAGGAGGACACTCCTTACTTCTTACGTTGGTTCAGAAGGTGAACCCTTTTAAGACTTTGCGTTCGTATGTTATGCACGTTCCCCATACGATGATGAAAAGCAGTTCATGAGGTAAACTGTGTCGTTTTCTGGTAAGAAGAACCCCCATTGTCCTTCCAGTGAGCAGCCATTGGAGTTTAAATGAATGAAGCACAATTTATAGGGCATGGTAGCAGCTGAAGTGGTGTCTAAAAAGAGCCCGGAGCCAGTTCTAGCTAAAAGACCAACGTGTAGATGATTATATCCCGGCATAGGCAAGGCTTTCTTTGTATTTATGGTTGCCTTGTGTCCATAGTAACATTCATAATAGCCCAATACCAGTTTCTGCAAGCGTTATGTTTGCTCAATCCACTTTTGTGGGGATTTAACAAAAGCACTTTCATTTTGTGACAATGAATCTGCAACAATGTGAACCATTACAGCACCCATGTTTTTGCTCCTATAGTCGTTCCACTCTTGTTTCTGAGTGTCTCTTTATATCACACAATCTTAATATCTTTAATATTCGCCCTCTCTATTACACTGCATCCCCAACTCATGTACTGCTCAGAAGGTTAAAGGGAAAATGTAATTATCTTTTGATTAAATAACGTATATGTTTGTTTGTTTTTTGAAAATATTGTGTCATATAATGTTTTCAGACATTTCTGTGTGTCCTACCCTGATATCATAGTCCAGTCGCAAACAGCCTGACTCCTTGTACCGCCTATGTACCCATAGAATGGCTCAGTCTTAATCACTCTGTCACAAACTGTGACAAACAAAGTCTACGGAGGAACATAGTTCATCAGGAATCAGCTCGGTGTGGTGCTGAACCGATAAAGCCAATGATAGCCTTCAGGTTTGTGGATAAAGAATGTTAATTAGAACAAATCAAGATAAAACCTGCTTTATCCAAGGTATACAGCATTGCATTTTCCATGGGAATTCCTCTTTAATGATGCTCTACCTCTAAAATATTATGAGGTATCTAGTATTAGAACTGTGAAATGCCCACAGAAATCCAAAATAAGAGATGTTTTGTCTGGTTTTAGTCTGGTTTTACTCATCCACTGCGCTCGCCAATCGCTGCATCATATAATGGCCTTAATGTTCTTTTTTTTCCCTCCGCAGTATGTTCCTCCAGATCTTTGCATCTGTAACTTTGTGCTGGAGCAGTCCCTGTCGGTCAGGGCCCTTCAAGAAATGTTGGCTAACACAACTGAAAATGGCAATGAAGGGGTAAGTGACCATCCAGGCCGGTATTGCAGCAGATCCTCGAGCAGTCAACCTTTTTTCCCGGTCATTTAGTCACGGCAGAGAAGTCGAGACGTGGAGTCCTGCACCTAGCTTCCCATTCTTAGTTTCCTAAAGTAGAACGAAAAGGCAAAGGTTTCACGTTTTGTCTGCATTTTGTTTTTTTTTTTTCTCACTCTGAAGCAATAAATCAGATTCCCGCATATTCTTTTCGATGATGTATTTTTCTATACGTTACAAAGGCTAGCAAACCAAAAATGTATGGGGCGAAAGCTTAACAGACAAACAATTCTGAACAGACCCCTTTGCCAGAGATAACACATTTATAGGGTATATTATATTTCTTTTATTTCCCTAACGTTACAGTTATAGTCAACCAACATTGTAATATCTGCTGAAATCCCGTAAACTTGCTTCAAGTTTTATTGATTTTTTTACAATAGTTATATTCACCCAGTGTGACGCCTGGTAAGTTTCCAGCTCTGTATATTGATACTTTTTAATGGGCAATGCACACATTTTATTAATTCTTGTGATTTATTTATAGACTGGTTACACCTGTTATGGGTCTCTTTTATTGACATTTTGCTGAATCTTTTCTACTATTTTGTTTTCCATTCTGATAGACTATAGACGGGTCGAAATGGGTATGTTGCTTGTCCATCTTTTTTCCTTTTTTTATTACTCTCTCCTAGCAACCTTTTGCATGAAGATTTCTAGATATTATGTAACAATAAGTCCTTTCACTTGTTGGTGTCCAGCATCTCCAAATAGCAACCCATCGCCCTTTGGTTAGGAACGGATGGAGCTCAATATGTTAGCAAAAGAGAAGTGATTGATAACATGTCTTGTGAAGTTCATGAAACATGTATCGACTGCTTGTGTTTAGAAATCTACAAATTAATCTGGCATAATCCATATTTTCCATATTCTCTCTGCCCCTACCGGGCTCTTCTATTCCTGGTTGTTTTTGTCCAACTTTTTTTGAAAGTGTATTTTAATGTAGCTCTTTAAATAAATATGGCCCCTGATCCTCGTTTCCATACCTGGGGACTTGGAGTAAAGCCCCTTAACCTCTGAAATAGCCAAGGTGTACCTTCGGAGCATACCTACCAACAACCAAGTATCCATCTATACTGTTCCTATATAGAACTGGAGTCCCTCGGTGTACAAACACCATATACACGGGGGCACAAGGTGCTGTTTGCCCCTGGCCAAAGCCATATGCCCTGATATTACAGCTTGTGCTGGCAGGGCTTGGAAAGTATGTAACCGGCAGGCTAAATATTGGAAAGATCAGTTACATACATCATCAATGCTTCCAATACCACCATACTGTATAGGAAAACATACATACGGCTTTTCCCAACGAGTTAATGAATGGAAAGTAGGAAGTAGAATTGCATTCCTATTCTTCAGAATTGTTTCAGCTGAGACGCTTTCAAGGGAAAGGACTTCCTATCCAACTCCACTGGTTTCCTCTCTTTTCTTCTCCTTTCTCTTTCTCTCCATCCCTTTCACACGTTCTTTCACTTTTGCTTGGACAGGTCTTCTGTGGATGGAGCTGTGTGCTGACTACTTGCCTTGTATTCCTTTTAAAAACAAACTTTTTCTAACAAGTTTCAATATTCCAGTTTTCTTGATTATCAGGAGATGCCTGTATACGTTAGACTTTAAGGTGTGACTCTAAGATTACCCTTTACAAAGCGATATATTATATTATTATTATAAGTCTATTAGAGCCGCAGCACGCATCATTTTAAAGCAGCATTCCCATCGCATAACACATATTAAGACACACACATTCTTGTGTTTTTAGAACCACGGTTGTTTTTGTGTTTGTTTTTATTCTCTATTTTATCAGGAAATGCTATGATTCAGCTGCATCATAAATAGGATTGGCCATGTCATTAGTTTAGGTAAAAGAAAGAAGAAATGTCACCTTCAAGACCTGTTTCTTACACCTTTAGAATCTGCTTTTCTGAAATGTTGCATTTTGCAGTTCATTACACTTTAGTAAAGTATGGTTTTATAGATCAAAACAGATGGTCTGTATGAATTATACACCCGCTTTATTTGTATACCACTTGGTGTCATCATGCAAGTTACTGTTACCCTTTAGGCCACCCGCAGCACCCAACTTAGTCGCCCTGGGCCTCGCATTTTGTTCAGAGCTGATTATGGGACCTCTGGGTCAGTTTGTTTAATCAAGTGTTTGTTACCAACCCCTGCCCAGGTCCTATCTGAACCTCTCACCCTCTCAGACCCTTTAAATATATGTGCCTCGTTAACCCAAACAGACTTTCTTTAAGGAGCAGTAGGGCTCTGCGGGGCCAGCCTGGGAACTTCCCAGGTACGCCGGCCTGTGATTGGTCTCTGCAAAAGAGTGACGCCACCACATATTTTTAAGGTTTTCTTTGACTGTGATTATACGGTTCTTCCTTGGTTGGTTTCTGGAAGTGGAAGTACCTCAGGGGCCACATGGTCTGTGAGTGCTGCTTACACTTTTATTTTATTAGCATACCTAAGAACTCTCTGGGGATGACCCATAGCCTCCGTGCAAAGCTCTGCTTCCCCGAGTCTCCGGGTCACTCTCCGCTTTATCTGCAGCGGGGGAAGGGTTGTTTAGCCACCCCCACTCCAAACCCAGTTATTGCTATCTAGGACTAACCCTGCCCCCTGAGTGACTAGTCATCCCCTAGAAGAGGGAGAGCCCTGGGTAGCCTACCCTAGAAAGTCCCCCAGGTATGTGTATCGGTGATCAATCTGCTCCGAGAGAAACCGCTGTGTATTTTCACTGCCACTTCTTCATTGATGAAGAATCCTTTAAGGACCGCTGAAAGTACGGCTGCTTTAAGACTGTATATATAGTGTATACACTAGAATATGTGAGTGTGTCACACTGATACGCAAACAGGAGGCATTACCGAGATCCTCATAATCTTAGAGTCACACCTCTAAGTAACTAAACAGATCCCTGACTGGTTTATGGTTTATATGCTGAATGGTGTTTTAGTTTCTAACAATAGTCACGTAAATTCTACGGGGTTAATACATTATCACATACTGTAAAGTCACAAAACTACAAAAAATGACTGTGTAATAATCTGTGACTTTGTGTTTACGCTATGAAAATATTTACTGTAAACAAACATACACAATGTAAACAAATACTTTTTCCTGTTTCTTTAACGTGAAGTCGATGATGTCGAGTAACTTCTGTCTCTCTAGCTGTTGGCGGTTCTGTGGCAATACGTGGCACTGCGTTGCACTGAGGTTTAATAAGAAGGCAGTTAGTTGTAGATGAGTTGGCCATGAAAAAAAAGAGTCGCGGAGCTGAAATATTGTAAATGTTCAATTATTTCTATCAGAGCTATTTATTGCTAGTACACTAATGATGTAATTATCAGGCAACTGATTGCTTTATATGAAAAGAAATGTCTGTGATGCCTGTATATGTATAGATGCATCCCTAGGAGTGTGGATGGAGCTGAGCTGTCACAATGGAAGGGATGAGACAGCTTTTTGTGTGCCTTTAATTGGCGTGTTGTGGACCCAACAGCAGAGAAACGGCCCATGGGAGAGCGCGTGGCTCGGACACTTGCATGTGCGCAGATTTTGCTGATTATGCACAGTTGAGGTCTGCATTCTGCTGGCAGTCTTGAGGTTTATTAATGCCTTCTCCCTGATGTCAGCGGTAATAAAAATAATTCTCCTTTGCCAATCCCAGCCTTGAATGCACAGTGCTTTATTTCACAGAGCCTCTTTTTTATGCTCTTTGAAGGTTCTCCTTTTAGGTGTCCCAAAAGATTGATAAACTTCAATATATTTATTACGCTGTATTCTGTGGGGATGTCAGTAATAAGGCCAGACCCATGTCCTTTGGGAAATTTCTATCGATCAGACCCTGATCATTCTGTTGGACATTAGAAATGCATGGATTCCCTATCATCAACTTTGAACCGTTTGCCATATGCTTTAAACTCTGTAGCCAGATTCAAACGGATATTCAATCTATATAACAGAGCTGCCTAAATGATACATTCATATCTGTTGTGTTTAGACCTTAAATGTTGGCTATTCACTGGAAGCTGTATGTGTTACTGGGTTCCTGTTGATGACATAGACATAGATTAAACAACAAATAAGAAGCTTTTGGTCCATCTAGTCTGCCCAGATATCCCGATATAACAACTCAAGCCAGAAGAATCAGAAGAATCTCTCATCTTGTCTGCAGGAGGGATTAACTCCCAGAAACCGGTGGAGAGGAGCAGGCCCTGCTCTACTGGAGGGCTGTGATTCATATATTTTATTTATGCTCTCAACCCCCTGCTTCTGCTTTGGCTTTATTGACCTTTAAGATAAAATAAAAATGAGATTTGTAACTGCGCATATTTTAATAATGTCCTGGCTACTTTAATGGTGAGAGCATTCCTAGCCGGAGCCTCCTCATTCATTCTGCAACCATGAATGATCAGCCGGAAATCTGCTCAGTGCTAATTTTAATTTTATAGGGATATGTTAATTGTACCGATATCTCCTAAACCGCAGGCAGATTGCAAGAAAATTCTACCTATTTAGTCTCGAAACAGGTAGTTATGTCAGGGGACAGGTAAAATTTAATTAAACTATCTCTAAATCTAAGTAGACAATTTGAGTGATTAAACTGCGGTATATTTCTTTAGATTTTAGGAGTCTTAGGATCCAGTTTGGCAGTGTTAGACATTTTGTTTTAATATTATTAATAAGCGTTATTTAATATTAATATTTTAACAGTCAATTTAACTTTTTCCTGCCCTTTATTTTTATTGCGTCCTATGTTCAGCGAGGTTATCGCATCACTTAGTTATCGACTGGGTGCATAGGGACAGACGCTGTGCTTGTTTAAGCTGTAGCCTGGTCAGACTCTGAGCTGTCTGGCACCAGGTTGCTACTACAGATCATTCAAATCATACAAATCCACAAAAAACCCTTCTGATCAGTAAGCTTAAAGAACACCTGCCTAGGATCCTTGAGGAATTTGAGAACACTTGACTGTTCTTCCTTCCCATCTACTTGTTCTTTTTGGACACACACTTTAAATTCTTAGGATATATAAATGTCTAATGCTAAAAAAAGTTTGCGTGCGGAGGGAGGAATTTTCCTTAGTACTGTGCTGGCTTCTGAACCCAAAATGCTCATTTGTTCATCATTTTCCTGAATAGCTGGAGCTACAGAGGAGCTTAGACAATATTTGGGCAGTGGCATGGTTATAGCTTTATTACGGTTTGCAAAACCCATGTCAGGCTTAATTAAGAGGTTTCTCACCCTTTTTTCTTTCATACATTGGCAATTTAAAAACCCTGATGACCAGTTTCCAAATGTAGCGTCCAAACAGCAAATATAATAGGTCTGCCTAGTGGTAATTTGTGAATATACATGTAATATTAAAGGAAAATATTTATAGTATAATCATTCCAACGTGGTTTATATCAGCATATATACCTTTATTGTTCTACTTCTACCAGCATTCTGTGCCATTGTTCCATTTGTATGATTTAGTACAGTAGGGCATGAGGAGCATCTGCGGAAGCCAGGACAACTAAACCATTAAGTCAATGTCTTTTCTTTTTCATACCTTGACCCCATTCTGACCATCTACAGTATTTTAACACCATATTCGCTTATGTCCACCTGGTAGCAGGAGTCAATAATAAACCGGTTGATGCCATAACTGAGCCGTGAAAGTTTTTCTAACGACTTAAGGCTCAACCTCCACAAGAGAGATGGAGCCAAGAGTTCTGAGTACTTAAAAACTAAAATGAAACACAATCTAGTGATGGTAATGATTCCACTGTTTACTATGTTACTAAGAAGGTAAAAGTGTAATTTCCAAAATAGTTGGTAACATTGTGTTTGGTAAACATTTCCCTACAGGAGGCTTCTTTAAAGCCCACAGCTTTTGAGTACCATTCACATAAAAATCTAATTGTCACCTTACTGTAGCATGGATTTACACAGCTGCCAACAAATGCGTTCAACTGTTGGGTCTACTTCTATTAATCAAATATTTCTAAAAAGATTACAGTGTTAATCCTTCCCGTGGGTTTAATCCATTTTGTTTGCTGCAATCTTTGTTGGATTTTTTTGATCACCTTTTCCTTTTTTTATTCCTCAAAATGCTTTGCAGAAGTTTACCCGGAAGGTAAGGCATGGCGCTAACGGAAAATACAGTAACCGCATTGCTTGCAATGTATATCCAGGCAATGTGTCAAGGAGATCGCAACACCACGATATAGATGAATGCTTTTTCCTTCATGGGAAGGTGCAAGTCTGGTGTGGCATGCAACTGATATTAGACTTAATCTATTAAAGGAACCTACAGACGTTTTTTGTAATTGATTTGTGTTGTCATAGACTTGATACATGGCTCGGCTGCCCAAGACTTCCAAGTGTCCTCCTGAGTCTTATTATACCATCACAAATCAATAGGTTTCGAGCACATCCCTCCCACTCTTTCCGAGGAGTGAACATAAGCAAACTGTATACCTGCATTTGCACAGGCCTCATATCGTGACGTGTTCTTTACTCTACCCCAGGCCTCTCATGGAGGTGGACACAGGACGTTACTCTATGGTCACGCAATCCTACTTCGACATTCTTTCAGTGGAATGGTGAGTTCTGACACTTACGCCAACATTCCCTCTAAACGGGGAGAAGGCAGTAAAGATGATCCGACTTGCACTCATATGGGAAGTATATTCACATATCATCCTTAACAAGCGTATTTTTATTCCTGTATACCTTTTACAGTACTTGACATGTTTGACGACATCAAGATCCCTGACAGATAAACTTGCATTTGATGTGGGACTGCGGGATACTTCAACCGGTAGGAAGTGATTTGACAGTTAATTCACATTTCTCTGTCTTTATAGTAATATCAGTTAACTGAAGTTCACATTTCCTTATGGAAGAACCACTATCCCCATAACTTTGGTCTTCAAAGACACACATGATTTGGTGCACATGATTTCATTGTCATTTGCATTTATTTTTGTATGAGATATATATTATTTTCACACGGATTAAATGCTGAAAAGACCATTTGAATTCTGCTTCTAGGACCAAATTAATGAGCGTGGTTATGACTCACGAGGTAGGGTTTGTAAAGGAACAGGTCATGCAAGGTAGTGGATGTAGTAATATTTATTTACTGTGTATTTTACGTTGAGGTGGCTATCACAAATATATAACAAACACAAATGTTATATATATATATATATTACATACATACCACACAAGACTAGTTGAGATTCAAGCTTTTAAAATAAAATTGATTGATAGATTGATTAAAGTGAATGGTTTAAGGTTAACATTAACTTCTCTATGTTAAAAATTGATTTGGAGTTCAAAACTGGAATTGTAGCGCATGGACACCTGGGAGTTTAGTGGCAGGATTTAAACTGTTATTCCTGAACACATTTTGAGGCAGTTCAGTAACTGACTGGGCCGGTAGAAGGGAGATGTTAATCAAAGTTGGCTGGAACAGTTATAGTCTTTGGACTGGAAAGCCAATTAAGGGGTGATTGCACTGGATACATGATTTATGAATTGATCAGAGCTTAGTGGCCACTGTGTAAGAACGTGTTGTAGTCTGGAGACATTCCTGTTATAGACTTGGTTTGTCTTTGTCCAGAAGACAAGTTAGATTAGCGTTGACTCCTGTATTGTGTTACAGCAGGATAACACAAATGAGACCTGATTCACTTTCAACTGACAAACACGTAAGCCAACTACTGTACAGGCCATAGACTGTGGTATTGCACTGCCTTTTTTCCTGTTTAAATATGCAGCCAAGAGGTAAAGCAGTATATATTCCAGAAGAAATGTAGGGAATGAATTAGTACTTGCTTCTTTTTAGGAGAGGCTTGCTGGTGGACAATACATCCTGCTTCCAAACAGAGATCAGAAGGAGAAAAGGTTCGGATTGGGGACGATCTCATTTTGGTCAGCGTTTCCTCCGAAAGATACTTGGTATGTGTTTCTCAACATCAGCATTTTCTACTAAAGTATACTACTGGGAGCGGTAGTTCTGGTTTAGAACGTAGGTGGTTTTTATTCTATTATTATTATATGTGTCTTTTTCCCATACAGCATTTGTCCATATCCAACGGGATGGGAAACATCCAAGTAGATGCCTCTTTCATGCAGACCCTGTGGAATGTACATCCGACATGCTCTGGGAGCAGTGTGGAGGAAGGTGGGTCATGAACGTCTGTAATCTATATACAGTGGCTTCCACGTGCCTTGGGAAATGATTTAAACTGTTAAATAAAGAATGCTGGTGTTTAATTATTAAAAACACACCTTTTTTATTTTCTTAAACCTGGACTTCAGAGCTTCAATGGAAGCATACATTTCTTTTTACCATAGATGCCTAGTGCTTCTCAAACCACTTGGGCTACAAGGTGAATTTCCTCGCTTTAGCCTGTTACAAGCTGAGCGCCTGTTATAAGCTGAGCGCCTGTTACAAGCTGAGCGCGTTTCATTCATTTGTCTTTCAATACTGCACATCCCACCACTGAGAAAACAGTTCCGATGTTACACAATACTGTTCCTGTTTGTTAAATTAGAGCTTTATTGTTTAAGTGCAGTCTCTAGAATGTTTTCTTATACAAAACACATTCCCATGACTGCTGAGGAGTCCTGGTAATTATGAAGCTTTAGAAATAGAACCTCCTCAAACTGTTGATTGCTGTTTACTGCTCATCTGTCTCTGCTAAATGCCCCAGAACATCAGATCTAACATTAACGTTACAATTGACAGTAGCTGAGACCCCAGTGTGTTCACCCTCGTCATACTGTGCTCACTGCCTTTAAGATTTGATTATGACGCACATAGATACGCATCACGTTTATGTAACCTTGTTTTTATCCCTACTAGTATTCAATTTTACTTGATTTTTTTTATTGTTAAATGTCACTGCTAGGTTCTGAAGCCATTGACTAAGCTTGCAGATACGTGCATTTCCCGGCCTCTGAGAACAGATATTTCTGGCCCTTAGGAAAAGGACAAAGTTAAAGTTAGACAATAGTCACACATACTGACTATGGTTTTCCTTGTTTATCTCTTGCTACGGATTTCTAAAGCTACACAAGACATTTGAATGTTGCTGGAAGATGAACAATTCCCTGTACTCTGTATAATAAATGTGGCCAGTATAACAGAATTTGACCATTCAGCTTGTGTAGTTTACCGTGTAGTAAACTCAGACCTTAATCAATCCTTGGTCTTGTCTCACATTAAGGATAGTTTTATGCCTATCCCATGCATCCCTCTGTTCCACTAATCTCCCTTTCTCCAAGCTATACCTATTACTATCCTTTAGTCTTTCCTAATAATTTTTATCATCCAAATCATTTAGTAATTTAGTAGCTCTCCTTTGGACTCTCACTAAAATATCAATCTCATTCTTGAGATGAGCACTCTAGAATGCTACACAGTACTTTAGGGCCTTGATTCAATATACAAGACTAAACTACAAGCGTTCTCAGACACACAAGCAGTAACGACTGTGTGACCTAATCACACATCAATATATGCTGTGAGAACGGCAAAACCACCTCACCATCAATGAGATTTATTTAATCAGAACAGACACATGTTTCTAATTGAAATAATTCTGGGACCTCAGCCAACTCAAATTAGAAACACGTCTGCTCTGATTAATGTTGATTGAAGTGTGTGATAGGGGTAAACATCCTTTTTGTGGTTTATTTTTGCTTTGCCGTGCATGTGTAAATCGTTGTATGCGCTGACCTCTCTGCGATAAAATACATTGAGGTCCATGCAAAATTGACTCCATTATGCATTGTTCATGAAAACAAAATCTTTATTGACGGATTTTTCTGTACCTATATGTTCAGCAGTTAGTCTTTATACATAAGGTCCTTTGCCATGTGTGAACTAATATTATTGAAAGAATATGTGTAGTTATATTAAGTGTATCTGCCTGAGATGATAAGTTTGCCATTCAACCAACAGATTGTTATTAAGCTTTTAATGTTAAAAGGAAATATTGCAGACGTTTATGGGGATTATTGCTTGTCGATATTGTAATTCCCACTCTGTACCTACATCAAAGATGCCAAAAACAGCAGATATCCCTCCAGGATTTTATTATTTTTTCCAGTAATCCTCAGGCCTTTGGCCACGGTGTATCCAGGGACAAGGAGGCAATTGGCTAACGTATTAAAGTATAACACTGTACGTGTGGCAGCATAATGGGGTCATGTAACGCAATGTTACGTGACCCCCACACAAGAAGCTCAACAGCTCGCCAAGTGCAAGCAGAAGATAAAGTAAGCTGAATACAGAGTGAGAGATATGCTTCAAAGTGCTGCCACGGGGCCACAGGTGGCAGAATACTCATCTGTTTTTAGCTGAGCTCCATGAAGCAAAAACAGGAGCTTGATATCTCAAATATTCAAATAGAGCCAAACACACCAACTCCCATTTCTGTACGTACTTTACCTATTGTATTCCTCCAATTCTTCCACAGGCTATCTTCTTGGTGGACATGTGGTGCGATTTTTCCATGGCCACGATGAATGTTTGACAATCCCGTCTACTGACCTGGGAGAGGCCCAGCATAGGTGGGTTACATCAGCCATAAATATGCATTTTCACTATATATATTATTATCATTACTTCTAATAGAAACTTTACCAGGACCCTGCAATGAAGTCCACAGTCAGTTGCTTTCTTTCTGGTTCGTTCACTCTCTGGCACTCGCTGTATGGCACATTAATACCAACCGTGTTCACAAATACACTGGTCTTCTAAGTACTAATTATATAAATAGAAAAAAGCCGGGTATCAATATGGCTAGATGTTCGGCATAAAAGCGAACGTGTTTTTTACTTTTGACGGTTCCTAGTGTCCAGGATACGGAGGGGTAACTATGTAGGCATTTTGTTTGTTTTTTACATCCTGTAATCTAATTGTCTCTTCTTAACCTTTTTTGTTCACATTCAAATATACAGTCATATAGTCCCCAACTGGGAATACAACATCGTTTCAGGAGAAAGTTTCTATTGGTCTCTAATGACCTCTTCATTGAAATGATTTTTAGCTTAGCTACAACTGAATCAATTGTATCTCAATCAAATTTCTCTAGTAAGTTTTTCCCCCTCGTTTGTTACCACCATGGCGTTATATTCTTTTTAAACAGCATTGTTTGCATTAAAAGCAGCGTCCGCTCGAATGACCATTCCCAGTTCCCAGAGGAAACCACTTTTTCAACCAACTCCTGAGACTCTCGTTTTGCCGAGGTTGCTGTATTATTAAGAAGCAATAATTTGCTGCTTCTAACATCTTATATCTCCTT
>VKOC01000008.1:30293663-30307032 GCA_009364415.1 Spea multiplicata
TTCACACAATTCATCCACACATTTATTCATTCATTCTCGTACGCATTCACGCTACCCCGTCTCCCCATCTACCCCTCCCCTTCTTATCACTATGTACCCCCTTCCCCACTTCTCAATGTGTACCCCTTCTCACTATCTATCCCCTCTCCTCCTTTCTCACTATCTAACCCTATCTCCCCTCTGCCCCTTCGCAGTCGCTTTATTTTAAGGTAGGTGCCTAGAGCTGCAGCTCCATCAGCCCCTACGTCAATCCGGCCCTGGGCCGCCCGGCTGTACGATGAGGGTTTATATATATATATATAGTGACCTTTTTGTAATTGGATACATAATTTCATTTCGAAATGTATTTTCTGCTGTTTCTATACCCATAATTTTGATATTTATGGCTGTAGAACATTGTGGTTACTCTTGTTTCCAAAATGGGACTGTCTTTCGTTAATAAAGACTCATGGGAGCTGTGCCCATAGCCCTACATCTATGTGTTAATGTAGCTGAGCAATCCAGTCCAGGACGGAGACAGATGCCTGGCACAACCGGCTCATCGGCACTCATCAGCACTCTGGAACCGAGCTAGAACCAGAACCAGCTTGTGTTGCTTTCACCCCGAACGGTGGAAGGGTATAACTACATCAGAAGAGGGGATGGAGAATTCATGCGCAGGCCTGGAATAAGACACTTATCTTACCAGCTGCATCAAACAATTGAGAACCAGCGAGGCAAACAACATACATCGGCGTAGCACAAGCTGTAGTGAATACAAAACACCTTTCCAGTTTACTGCCTTCTTTGTAATTGACTTTGTAAATTGGATGAAATTGTAGAAATTGGGGCATATGATGAAGAGTTTTTCTGACAATATGGTATAACAAATGTGCTGTTTGTAGCACATTTCCGAAGGATCAAGCGGATGAACGGCGTTGGGTGGCTTCGTGGTGATTGACGACACGTTGTGCCTGGAGGCTTCCCGAACGTGACAGCGGCCGGACGCGACACTGCAGAGCCCTGAATTACAATAGCTGCTGAATGCTGCAGTGACACGGCGCCGGCCACTGCCGCCTCTCTTTGGCATGGACTGGGTTAAATGGCTACCTTACAAAAGCCCATCAATTACTTGCCTCGTTATTCATCCACAATTGCCGTTCTCTGTAACTATTTGGAGTCATTTGAGGGTTCAGCAGTCCTGCAGCTCATGCATTATTCAGGGCACATTCAGTGCTGAAAGGTGCAGTGACGGCTTTGTGTTCATTTCATTAGAACACAGATTTGTGTACCGCTCTCTAATAACCGTATATCGCTCTTCTTACAGCCCTAAGGGGGATCTGGAGATGGCTATGTAATTACAGCCCCTAAGCTTCCTGCGCCAAACTGCAATGGCATGTGGAGTAGCATGTATATTAGCAGCAGTTACACCTTGACTTAGTCCCTTCTGTGCTCCTTTCTGGACATCTCACTGGTGACTATGGTGATCGCTCTACATCTAGAGATGTTAGTCTGGCGACCACATTATGGGCCTATACTCAGATTTATTTCAGAGCAATCCTTTGGGCCAATGGTGGAAAAAAACAGCCTAAACAGAGTTAGCAACGGACAGGATTTTACGGAAATAAATTGTACTGCCGAATCCGTCATACCAGATGTGCCTGATATATAAGCCTGGCTGCTGGCATGACACCCTCTGACACATGGCCAGCTTAATTATAGTAGAGCACATCGTGCAATGTCCAGAAATTTATATTGTCCCACATTAAATTGAGAAAATGTGTAAAGGGTATGATGCTGATATGCGACTTGTGTGTCCTGTGAACATATGACAGCAGACGATGACATGTCTATTTTCGACTTCAGAGTGTCGGGGAGGAATGTCTGAACGCTCCTCGCCTGAAGGAAGCAGCAGTATGACAAGAATCCGCTTTTCGTTTCTCCTCTGCAATGTTATAGCCGTAGGCTCTATAGAGCTGAACATGAGCTGTGTGCCCTCAGAGACACTTTGCATTGCCCTATGTGTCTAACACAGATATATACACCATGATTTGCCTTCCGTGTGTACATGTTCAATACTCCTGTCCCTTTTCATGGCTTTTTTGCTTCATGGCCACAGAACTCATTGAAACTGTAATTAACGTGCAGTATGGAGAGGGGAGGGAGGCAGGAAATATTTTATAGGCTGCTGCTGTGCTCATATTACCATTCACCGCTATCGCATCAATCTGTTTGGTGCTTCTATTCTCACTGATTAAAACAGGCGGGTTTCACAAAACATGCACCCGTTACTAGGATTATCTCACTAGGTCAGCAGGTATCTAGATTAGAAGGCAACGGTCCACTCTTCGCTCATTCCTTCTATTAAAATAATTGGACTGGGACTGGACTGGGACAAAAATGTATTTATTTATTTATTTATTGTTAAAGCTCACCCTTCATGTACCATCTTTGCATTTCCCCAAATCACTTAAACACTTACTCACTCATTCACACAATTAACACATATTCATTAATGCAGTCTCACAAATCATTCAAGCAATTCATCCACACATGAATGCATTCATTCTCATACGCATTCACACAATTCATCCACACATTTATTCATTCATTCTCGTACGCATTCACGCTACCCCGTCTCCCCATCTACCCCTCCCCTTCTTATCACTATGTACCCCCTTCCCCACTTCTCAATGTGTCTGAACGCTCCTCGCCTGAAGGAAGCAGCAGTATGACAAGAATCCGCTTTTCGTTTCTCCTCTGCAATGTTATAGCCGTAGACTCTTTTATTTTTTGCTATGGAAGGGATATCAGATAAAATCATTCCCCCCCCCACCTTTCATTCTGCGCTTATGCCTAGCGGCAGGCTTTTCCAATTGGGTTTTTTATGTGACACGTTGACAACAAAGGCTTTTAAAGGATTAATACCGGTATATGATATTTAGAAGAATGTTATTTAAAAACACATTTCAGGAAATTCTATACAGATTAATGTCATTTTTGGGGCCCCTGGAAGGGAAAGATAGAGGGATGCGGGACATTGCGAGAGGGTTTAAGAAATGGTATATTAAAAGTGCTTATGCTTTATTTTATTTCATCATTTAAATAATTTCACCATATAAAAAAAAAAATAACAATTGAGATACCATTACATAAAATATATGGAAACGATGAATACATATAAATACAGACTGTATTAAAAATAGCAATAATAATAATATATGCTTGGAAATTTCTCTAAAAACAAATGCTCCGTCGGCTCTCGCTAAAGCCGATGAAAGTGTAAGGAAGCCGTAAAATGATATGAGTTTCAGCAGGGTACGAAACGAATCAATCCTGTACTAAGGAAATGCCGGAGCAGCATCCATCATCATGGTTAACGTACGCGATGGATCATTAATCTCCGCAAACCGAGCCAGGATTTTAATATAAATATTTTTTTAAGAAGAACACGATGGCATTTGCATTCCTTGATGCGCAGGACATGGTTGCTCCATGAGTTGGCTTCATCAACTTACGGTTCTATATGGAGAGCAATCGCCATGGAAACCAACATTTAAAAAAAATATGTATATGATATAGGTATGTAGTAATAGTCCAGTGTTTCAGAAGCTATCATCTATATTTGCTGGGCTATAGACAACACGAGCTTGATTCTCCCTGCAGTATGATAGCAGATGTAACGTGCTGCCATGTCCAGCATGTCTGCAGTGATGGAGCTGTCCGGCGTTTGCGCATGCTGCTGTGACATTCTCCCCAGCGACCACACAATCGCATCAGGAAGAGACGAAGGTCTGTGTGTGTGTGTGTGTAATATGTATGGACGGATGTATGTATGTGTAGAACACAAGTACCTGCCAATACTTGACATGACGAAGGACACCTGAATACGCTTAGAAATGTGACTTTGTTATTTACAAGAAGAATTGTGCATTTTATTTACCGTTTTATTTGTAAATGCTTTTCCTTTTGTTTTTATACACATTATTGTAACGCCTATGGCTGTAGAACTCTGTGATACATTCTGAGCTCCTACAAAAGAGGGACACCATGTGATGGAAAAGGGGACAGAGGGATATAAGTCCAAAAGAGGGACCCTTGGGGGGGTATTTGAATATGTTCTTTCATTAAGCCTGCCATACTTCCAATTTAGCAATGCCTCTGTGATTTGTGTTTTTCTCTAGGATGATGAGGTTGTCCTTCAGTGCGTTGCCACCATACACAAGGAACAAAGAAAATTCTGCTTGGCAGCTGAGGGACTTGGGAATCGATTATGTTTCTTGGAACCAACTTCAGAAGCTAAAGTAAGTACTTTATACTTTTGTTTGTATAGTACAGAATCAGACACTCCATCTATATTTCACCAGATATTAACCATATGTACTCCCCCCCCAAATGCATAACAATATGCAGCCTATATTCCCAATACCTTATTGCATGAGGAATTTGGTGAGTAACTTCACATGGGGGTATTACTCCCTTGATTCACTTTTCATTATGAAGGGCCGACACTGTGCAAGAACAACAACAAGAAGGTCCAAGCTGGCCCTCTATAATGTGTAATGTAATAGGTGGTCAGACTCTGAAGACATTCACTTTAACTATACATTATACAGGGTCAGCCAAGCTCCTTCTACCAGAGAAGCTCACGTGGCTGTCCTTTTATTAATATTAATATACCGTAGTTGTTTTCCTTTTGTTTAGTTTCTTTCTGTCCATACGTTCAAAGGGTCTCACAAAACTAGAACTGACAGACTAAGTCGAACCGATACATTAGATAAAGAGGGCCCGGCTCACAAGCTCGCTTCATAAGGAATAGTGAAGTCAAGCAGCTGGTTTCCTGTCCTATCAAGGCTCCCTTTAGTGAATGGACCCCACTGTTGCCATGAGATATGAGCGTGATGTGACAATTATTACATCACTGCCACGTTAACTCATTGCTAAGTATGTGAGGATAACAAAGGATACCAAGAATTTTTATTGTGGTATTAGGTTCCAGTCCCACGGGCCGATAACCTTTCAATTCAAATGACTTACATTATAATTGTACAGTAATGGTTGTAGCACCAATTGGCCATAGTGGGTGTTACATTTCTAACCTAAACACAACCTAACATACCTCATCTGGAAAAATAGACATCTTCCAATGTTTGCATATTGTTCATTTCCTGTTTTCTGTGTTAAAATAACAGAAGAAAAAGTAATTGGCCTGCACAGAACATAATCCGAATGTTAGCCAAATGACATCGCGCAGGCACAGGGGGATCTGATGTTTTAGAACTTAGCTATAGGCGTTTACAAGAATTTTGTATTAGGATTGGCGTGTTAAAATATGTAGGTATATATCCTATATATTCTATAAGTGTAGGCGTATTGTTCAGCAGCCTTGCAATCTGGTTACAGGGCGAGCTGACCAAGACGACGGGGGGGGATGGGCATTCGTGGAATAATGCATAGTGGCTCTAGATGTGTGAGCAATACAAAGTAGAACCTTTACATTCATAGCACAGGTGGGATCCAGTGAAGAATCATTATGTTTTGACAATTTGTCTTGTATTTGGTAAGCATTTATCTCCAAGATTAAATTGCATAGAATTACAAGCAGCCATCCGGAAAACGCAGGACTGTGAGGTATCTATATGGGTCGAGGTTTAACAACACAGCAAGCGTGACAGAGATTTAGTTTGTAATGCGCAGGCGATTTGCACCAGTAAGCAAAACCATAAAACTTGACCTTATCAGGTTGTAGAAATAAGAGCCCCCCCCCCCCGGACCTGTACAGGATGGACCCATGGGGGGGGGAAATACTCTTCTGCATGTGTGCTGTTAACAGTAGAGCATTGCATGTTCCTTGCATATGCCTAAATATAACTACGCCATCCCTGCTCTATTATTTATTGCTCATCTATGTCTTTTGTTTTATAAATTGAATAATAAACAAAAAATCCGACCTTGAGTTCTCTTGAAACCTTTTTATAACCAGACACAAAAAGCCTACAATATCTCACCATTTCTGGCTGTGACTGTTGGGGGGTCTTTGTGCAAACCCTAAAGGGCATGTGATAGACTCGCCACCAGTCTGCAGCACTGGCTTGGCAAACCCTTGGCGGGGGTCTGAGAAGACCCATGTGTGCGCATGTAGAAAGCGCTCCTGTTGATTTAAATGACGGCACTTTCCTGCCACTGATTTGACCACAATGGTAAGTACTTCAATTATGAGCAACGTCTATGAAAACACATGCAAAGTACTTATTGTTTGGGGGGCTTCGTGGGACACTGGAGTGTCCATTCAGCCACTCGAATCAACCTCTGATGGTCTGTGGATGCAGGACACAATCCCCGATTAAAGAGGAAAACTAGAGTCTTGCTCATTAACGTATTCTGAAAGGTCAGTCTTTTGAGGCTAGTAGGTCCCAGAAGACACCTTGAGGAAAGCTAAACACACATTTCTGTAAATTAATGAGTATTCACATCAAAGAGGTATTTTCCATTCCAGTCACAGAATTATTGGAGTAATCCACATCTGTCTTTACGTGAAGAACTGAATGATGTGCCAAGAAAAAAATGTTTTACAGGGACGTATTAAACAGACGTCTCTCTAGGTAAATGTATCTTGGGCAGCGTGTGATTTACCTGCCTCCCTCTGATGATACTATATATATATATATAATATTATATATATATATATATATATATAACGCGCACACAAAGCATACAGATACATAGACAACAAAGTGATAATATGAGTAGTACAGAAAAACTGCTATATTGGGGGTGTAGAGAATCTATATGTAATGCTCGTACATATTAGCACGTCCACAATGCTGAACTATTCTTGTTCTTAAGTATGATGACGTCAAATCGTGCAATCAGTGTTATACAAATGAGTCACTTAAGCACTATTTTTTCACAGCGTGGCAGTGTGCAATTACTCTGTGACCTTTATCATCTACCCCATACTGAAATTTTAAAATAGAACCTGACTGATCTGTGCTATGTGGGCTACAAGATTGCAATGTGGGGTAGAGAAACACAGTGCAAATATGGATTTGTAAAGGTATAAACACACACACACACATACATATATATATATATATATATATATATATATAATGATTCCCAATAACCATGATATTTCAATGTTTGGACAAAGTGCTCAATCCTGTTGACATCTCCAGGCTTCACCCACGTTGGTTTCTTTAGCAGCTCAGTAAGATCCACACCTCTGACGGATCTGCTGAGCAATGGTTGAAGGCTTGCATTTGATCTCAAAATGTCACCATTGGCCAATTTTACCACAGATACTAATAAATATAACAGTACCTGCTATGTGTAGCAGCTAATTCATATGTGGCCTTCTAATCATAGTACAGCATTGTAGCGGCCCATTAGGAGGGCACTCCTTACTTCTTACGTTGGTTAAGGAGGTGAACCCTTTTAAGACTTTGCGTTCGTATGTTATGCACGTTCCCCATACGATGATGAAAAGCAGTTCATAAGGTAAACTGTGTCGTTTTCTGGTAAGAAGAACCCCCATTGTCCTTCCAGTGAGCAGCCATTGGAGTTTAAATGAATGAAGCACAATTTATAGGGCATGGTAGCAGCTGAAGTGGTGTCTAAAAGAGCCAGGAGCCAGTTATAGCTAAACGACCAACGTGTAGATGATTATATCCCGGCATAGGCAAGGCTTTCTTTTTATTTATGGTTGCCTTGTGTCCATAGTAACATTCATAATAGGCCAATACCAGTTTCTGCAAGCGTTATGTTTGCTCAATCCACTTTTGTGGTGATTTAACAAAAGCACTTTCATTTTGTAACAATGAATCTGCAACAATGTGAACCATTACAGCACCCATGTTTTTACTCCTATAGTCCTTCCATTATTGTTTCTGAGTGTCTCTTTATATCACACAATCTTAATATCTTTAACATTCGCCCTCTCTATTACACTGCATTCCCAACTCATTTACTGCTCAGAAGGTTAAAGGGAAAAATGTAATTATCTTTTGATTAAATACCGTATATGTTTGTTTTTTCAAAATATTGTGTCATATAATGTTTTCAGACATTTCTGTGTCCTACCCTGATATCATAGTCCAGTCGCAAACAGCCTGACTCCTTATACCGCCTATGTACCCATAGAATAGCTCAGTCTTAATCACTCTGTCACAAACTCTGACAAACAAAGTCTACGGAGGAACATAGTTCATCAGGAATCAGCTCGGTGTGGTGCTGAACAGATAAAGCCAATGATAGCCTTTAGGTTTGTGGATACAGAATGTTAATTAGAACAAATCGAGATAAAACCTGCTTTATCCAAGGTATACAGCATTGTATTTTCCATGGGAATTCCTCTTTAATGATGCTCTACCTCTAAAATATTATGAGGTCTCTTGTATTAGAACTGTGAAATGCCCGCAAAAATCCAAAATAAGAGATGTTTTGTCTGGTTTTAGTCTGGTTTTACTCATACACTGCGCTCGCCAATCGCTGCATCATATAATGGCCTTAATGTTCTTTTTGTTTCCTCCGCAGTATGTTCCTCCAGATCTTTGCATCTGTAATTTTGTGCTGGAGCAGTCCCTCTCCGTCAGGGCCCTTCAAGAAATGTTGGCTAACACAACTGAAAATGGCAATGAAGGGGTAAGTGACCATCCAGGCCGGTATTGCAGCAGATCCTCGAGCTGTTAAACTTTGTTCCCGGTCATTTAGTCACGGCAGAGACGGCACCTAGCTTCCCATTCTTAGTTTCCTAAAGTAGAACGAAAAAGACAAGGTTTCACGTTTTGTCTGCATTTTGTTGTTTTTTTTCTCACTCTAAAGCAATAAATCAGATTCCCGCATATTCTTTTCGATGATGTATTTTTATATACGTTACAAAGGCTAGTGAAAGCTTAACAGACAAACAATTCTGAACAGACCCCTTTGCCAGAGATAACACATTTATAGGGGACATTATATTTCTGTTATTTCCCTAACGTTAACCAACATTGTAATATCCGCTGAAATCCCGTAAACTTGCTTTAAGTTTTATTGATTTTTACAATAGTTATATTCACCCAGTATGATGCCTGGTAATTTTCCAGCTCTGTATATTGATAATTTTTAATGGGCAATGTACACATTTTATTTATTCTTGTGATTTATTTATAAAATAGACTGGTTACACCTGTTATGGGTCTCTTTTATTGACATTTTGCTGAATCTTTTCTACTATTTTGTTTTCCGTTCTGATAGACTATAGACGGGTCGAAATGGGTATGTTGCTTGTCCATCTTTTTTCCTTTTTTTTTTACTCTCTCCTAGCAACCTTTTGCATGAAGATTTCTAGATATTATGTAACAATAAGTCCTTTCACTTGTTGGTGTCCAGCATCTCCAAATAGCAACCCATCGCCCTTTGGTTAGGAACGGATGGAGCGCAATATGTTAGCAAAAGAGAAGTGATTGATAACATGTCTTGTGAAGTTCATGAAACATGTATCGACTGCTTGTGTTTAGAAATCTACAAATTAATCTGGCCTAATTCATATTTTCCATATTCTCTCTGCCCCTACCGGGCTCTTCTATTCCCGGTTGTTTTTGTCCAACTTTTTTGAAAGTGTATATTAATGTAGCTCTTTAAATAAATATGGCCCCTGATCCTCGTTTCCATACCTGGGGACCTGGGGTAAAGCCCCTTTTCCCTGGGTCTCCTTAACCTCTGAAATATCCAAGGTGTACCTTCGGAGCATACCTACCAACAACCAAGTATCCATCTATATAGATATGGAGTCCCTCGGTGCACAAACACCATATACACTTCATGGGGGCACAAGGTGCTGTTTGCCCCTGGCCAAAGCCATATTCCCTGATATTACAGCTTGTGCTGGCAGGGGTCGGAAAGTATGTAACTGGCAGGCTAAATCTTGAAAAGATCAGTTACATGCATCATCAATGCTTCCAATACCACCATACTGTATAGGAAAACATACATACGGCTTTTCCCAACGAGTTAATGGATGGAAAGTAGGTAGTAGAATTGCATTCCTATTCTTCAGCGCAAGTACCAAGATATAATGAGCAGAATTGTTTCAGCTGAGACGCTTTCAAGGAAAGGACTTCCTATCCAACTCCACTGGTTTCCTCTCTTCCTCCTTTCTCTTTCTCTCCATCCCTTTCACACGTTCTTTCACTTTTGCTTGGACGGTCTTCTGTGGATGGAGCTGTGTGCTGACTACTTGCCTTGTATTCCTTAAAAACAAACTTTTTCTAACAAGTTTCAATATTCCAGTTTTTTTGATTATCAGGAGATGCCTGTATACGTTAGACTTTAAGGTGTGACTCTAAGATTACCCTTTACAAAGCGATATATTATATTATTAAAGTCTATTAGAGGAGCAGCAGCAGCACGCATCATTTTAAAGCAGCATTCCCATCGCATAACACATATTAAGACACATACACATTCTTGTGTTTTTAGAACCACGGTTGTTGTGTGTTTTTATTATCTATTTTATCAGGAAATGCTATGATTCAGCTGCATCATAAATAGGATTGGTCATGTCATTAGTTTAGGTAAAAGAAAGAAGAAATATCACCTTCAAGACCTGTTTCTTACACTTTTAGAATCTGTTTTTCTGAAATGTTGCATTTTGCAGTTCATTACACTTTAGTAAAGTATGGTTTTATAGATCAAAACAGATGGTCTGTATGAATTATGCACCCGCTTTATTTATATACCACTTGGTGTCATCATGCAAGTTACTGTTACCCTTTAGGCCACCCGCAGCACCCAACTTAGTCGCCCTGGGCCTCGCATTTTGTTCAGAGCTGATTATGGGACCTCTGGGTCAGTTTGTTTAGTCAAGTGTTTGTTACCAACCCCTGCCCAGGTCCTATCTGAACCTCGCACCCTCTCAGACCCTTAACCCAAACACACCCTCTTCCTTTAGGAACAGTAGGCCTCTGAGAGGCAAACCCAGGAACTTCCCAGGTACGCCGGCTTGTGATTGGTCTCTGCAAAAGAATGACGCCACCACATATTTTTAAGGTTTACTGAAAGAATCACTTTTTGACTTTGACTGTGATTATTACGGTTCTTCCTTGGTTGGTTTATGGAAGCGGAAGTACCTCAGGGGCCACATGGTCTGTGAGTGCTACTTACCTTTTTAGCATACCTTAGAACTCTCTGGGAATGACCCATAGCCTCCGTGCAAAGCTCTGCTTCCCCGAGTCTCCGGGTCACTCTCCCTTTTATCTGCAGCGGGGGAGGGTTGTTTAGCCACCCCCACTCCAAACCCAGTTATTGCTATCTAGGACTAACCCTGCCCCCTGAGTGACTAGTCATCCAGTAGAAGAGAGAGAGCCCTGGGTAGCCTACCCTAGAAAGTCCCCCAGGTATGTGTATTGGTGATCAATCTGCTCCGAGAGAAACCGCTGTGTATTTTCACTGTCACTTCTTCATTGATGAAGAATCCTTTAAGGACATCTGAAAGTATGGCTGCTTTAAGACTGTATATATAGTGTATACACTAGAATATGTGAGTGTGTCACACTGATACGCAAACAGGAGGCATTACCGAGATCCTCATAATCTTAGAGTCACACCTCTAAGTAACTAAACAGATCCCTGACTGGTTTATGGTTTATATGCTGAATGGTGTTTTAGTTTCTAACAATAGTCACGTAAATTCTACGGGGTTAATACATTATCACATACTGTAAAGTCACAAAACTACAAAAAATGACTGTGTAATAATCTGTGACTTTGTGTTTACGCTATGAAAATATTTACTGTAAACAAACATACACAATGTAAACAAATACTTTTTCCTGTTTCTTTAACGTGAAGTCGATGATGTCGAGTAACTTCTGTCTCTCTAGCTGTTGGCGGTTCTGTGGCAATACGTGGCACTGCGTTGCACTGAGGTTTAATAAGAAGGCAGTTAGTTGTAGATGAGTTGGCCATGAAAAAAAAGAGTCGCGGAGCTGAAATATTGTAAATGTTCAATTATTTCTATCAGAGCTATTTATTGCTAGTACACTAATGATGTAATTATCAGGCAACTGATTGCTTTATATGAAAAGAAATGTCTGTGATGCCTGTATATGTATAGATGCATCCCTAGGAGTGTGGATGGAGCTGAGCTGTCACAATGGAAGGGATGAGACAGCTTTTTGTGTGCCTTTAATTGGCGTGTTGTGGACCCAACAGCAGAGAAACGGCCCATGGGAGAGCGCGTGGCTCGGACACTTGCATGTGCGCAGATTTTGCTGATTATGCACAGTTGAGGTCTGCATTCTGCTGGCAGTCTTGAGGTTTATTAATGCCTTCTCCCTGATGTCAGCGGTAATAAAAATAATTCTCCTTTGCCAATCCCAGCCTTGAATGCACAGTGCTTTATTTCACAGAGCCTCTTTTTTATGCTCTTTGAAGGTTCTCCTTTTAGGTGTCCCAAAAGATTGATAAACTTCAATATATTTATTACGCTGTATTCTGTGGGGATGTCAGTAATAAGGCCAGACCCATGTCCTTTGGGAAATTTCTATCGATCAGACCCTGATCATTCTGTTGGACATTAGAAATGCATGGATTCCCTATCATCAACTTTGAACCGTTTGCCATATGCTTTAAACTCTGTAGCCAGATTCAAACGGATATTCAATCTATATAACAGAGCTGCCTAAATGATACATTCATATCTGTTGTGTTTAGACCTTAAATGTTGGCTATTCACTGGAAGCTGTATGTGTTACTGGGTTCCTGTTGATGACATAGACATAGATTAAACAACAAATAAGAAGCTTTTGGTCCATCTAGTCTGCCCAGATATCCCGATATAACAACTCAAGCCAGAAGAATCAGAAGAATCTCTCATCTTGTCTGCAGGAGGGATTAACTCCCAGAAACCGGTGGAGAGGAGCAGGCCCTGCTCTACTGGAGGGCTGTGATTCATATATTTTATTTATGCTCTCAACCCCCTGCTTCTGCTTTGGCTTTATTGACCTTTAAGATAAAATAAAAATGAGATTTGTAACTGCGCATATTTTAATAATGTCCTGGCTACTTTAATGGTGAGAGCATTCCTAGCCGGAGCCTCCTCATTCATTCTGCAACCATGAATGATCAGCCGGAAATCTGCTCAGTGCTAATTTTAATTTTATAGGGATATGTTAATTGTACCGATATCTCCTAAACCGCAGGCAGATTGCAAGAAAATTCTACCTATTTAGTCTCGAAACAGGTAGTTATGTCAGGGGACAGGTAAAATTTAATTAAACTATCTCTAAATCTAAGTAGACAATTTGAGTGATTAAACTGCGGTATATTTCTTTAGATTTTAGGAGTCTTAGGATCCAGTTTGGCAGTGTTAGACATTTTGTTTTAATATTATTAATAAGCGTTATTT
>VKOC01000008.1:30328139-30340069 GCA_009364415.1 Spea multiplicata
GTCAGTGTGTCAGAGCCTGTCCTGGTGTGTGTGTGTCTGTGTGACAGAGCCTGTCCTGATGTGTGTGTCTGGGTGTCGGTGTGACAGAGCCTGTGTTGGAATGTGTGCCCTCCTGAAGTTGTAGTGACTTCAGGGGACAAAACGTTCAAAACGACAAAACGTTCAAGGCCCTGAAATCATTTAGTGGAAAAGTTATTTATTTTGTTATAATATTTATTTCAAGGATTAGTCGCACTCAATTGTGGCTTCAGGCTTCCCATGTTGAATGACCAAGTATTATTTTAGCCCAATAACAAAAGTATAATTCCATAGCACATTACTTTTGGAAATTATGAATGCCCCCCAGTTTGACTGTTGTATCTTGTGTGCCCCCCCCCTATATATTGTTTCTAGAGTCGCCACTGCTCTCACTTAACCACTAAAATTATTGTTTCGGCTTCACTTTTGTGACTTCTTGCTCAGTCTTCATGTCAGATACTGGCCCTAACCACTCACAGACCACTTTAACCATGACCTACCTATTTCTAGTTATCCATTGACACCAATTTTCTCCTGGCTCCGAAGAATAACAAGCTGATAAAACTGCTTCAAAAGTATTTAAACCTAGTAGTTCTGTAACAGTAGGAATGTACTTCAAAGTGTATTATCCATATACTATGACAAAAACCCTACATAAAATGGGGTGAGCTGTATTTAAAGAGATCAATGTTATATTTGACGTCAGATATACCACATTCAGTTAACATCACTGACAGGTTTCTGTGGACAGTAGAGATTTATCGCCTCCCTGTGCATGGGGAATGCAACGTCATTTAAAGTTTCTGTATTCCTCGGTGTCCACAGGTTTCAGTCCCGGTAATGAGGCATAATAATGTGACACCTATGCAAAATTGATGTTATTTTCATAAAATGCACAGCCTGGGCTCATAGGGAAACAATCCAATAGGGCAGAACCTGTATCCTTCACAGCAAACAGCTGAAGAGATGGGAAAAAGGATAATAGCATATGGGGGATTCTACAGAAATTCCCCAACTATGTATGGGGGGGAGCACAAAAATTAGAAATGACCTCCCAACTATCATATGCATTTATCGGTATGTGATGGCTGCAATGTTTATTGAAACCGTTCTATGAAGGTGAGCTTGGTGCTATGAATCAAGCCTCTTGCTGGTTTTTTTTTCGATTCAACAGGACCTTGTTGGGCATGTTCCACATGTGGTACCTGTAACTGGATTTTATAGCATGGCTTTGTATGTATATACCTCGAAAGCGAGGGATAAACATTATATAAACTCCAGTTACAGTTACTACATGTAGGACTTCCCTCTAGGACTTTGGACATATTGAATGCATTGCCCATAATGATTTTGTAATAAATAATTTTTATTTACAAATGTTTTGGTGACAAACTTGCTTTGAGGATGACAAACACTGCCTGTAGAAACCAGGTGATCTCGGCCTTACAGAGATCACTTCCTATCCTACTGCAGTCCGACATAAGGATGTCTGGAGACAAGGTCCCAGGTACTTAACAACATCCATCCTCTCTTATATCCATCAGTCAGTGAAATCTCATAAGCACAGTGTCCATAGCGCATCACAGAGACCCCTATAAATGCCCACGAGCAATGTGGGGGCCTCGATGAGAAGATAGCCCTTCTGCTATCTAAATATGTTAGCGTTGCCCCTTCATAATGAATAGCGGAGTGAGAATGTTCAAACCAAGCCTCTCCTAGAAAATGCCCCTTACCGTCTTCGCACCCCTGGATAAATGCCCCACAAGAATTGTTCCCTTTTCTTATCTGTGTAACTAATTTAGTAATTCCTCTTTTGCCCCCTCACCCCACCTTATGGGACTCTAAAGGCAAATACACACACACACATATACACACAACTATATATATCGGAATAGTAAATAATAGACTATTTAACTAAAGTTCAAAGGGTGCATAGAAAATACAGTTATTTTTTTGCAACATACTTTATAAGAGATTAGTGGGGGATAGCTATATGAAAACTCTTATAATTACACATTAGCCTAACTTACCTGCCTTTAAAAATTATATACATTTTCAGGACAAGACGCAGCAAAGAAATACAATGTTTACAGTCTCAAATGATAATGATCTAGCCATAAATAGTAAGCAGTGTAAGCTCTACATCATCATTAATATATATATATATTTTTTCCAAAACCACATACAACTCCATAATATTTAATAGTTAAAAAGCCAAAACATTGTTTGCACGTGTTAATAACAAAGCAGTTTATCTTACATTTGTTTTGATATCATTTTTTTAATTAGGGATTTACTAACATACATGGTTGTAAGATGTCCAAAAAAAAGCAACTGGGAAAAAAAAAAAAAGATGGCCGCCAGCGCCGCATGCCAGTTTACTGGTCATTTGCGATGACATCATCAACACAAACCTATATATATAGGGCACCTCCTGGCATATTCTTGTGCTTTTCCGGGCACTGTACGTGGCAGCAGAGTTTTTTCGAGGCTTTACACGTATATCCAAGGAATGGCTTTTGTTGCTATTTGGAAGACCAAGAGAAGAGTTCAGGAGAAGAGCCAAGCTTCACCTGAGCAGGGAGACCTTCAAGCAAGATCAAAGAAGAAGACCGGAGACGGGAACCCCAAGAAGAGGAAGAGGGAAGCGGACAGCGACAGCCGAAGAGATGAAGAAAAGAAGAGGAGGCCATCAACTGCATCAACGGATGGACCGGCGGGCACCCTCTCTGTACAGGACTTCGCATACCACCGCCAACTGGGGAGAGGAGGATTTGGCCGAGTAAGTCCATAAGCTTTTCTTCTATCCAGTTTAAATTCCATCCAGAAAGTTATATCCATGTATTTGAGCTTAATTGGTTGATCTGGAAAGCTACAGGAAGATAGTTTGTATGATAATCATTACATGGGAGGGAGCAGACTGAGGAGCTAACAGACATCTCCGTGGCAGTTAGGCAGCAGGCAAGGCAGCCATTGGCTGATGGAGCTTTCAATCACTACTGTATTGGGCATGTGAGATTGTATCTTTGATGCTAAAAAGAACACAGAAGGAAATCCATATTTACAAATACCACATAAAACAGCACTATGAAGCCTAGTGCTTAAAGCGCTATGACCAGCGAATTTAATTGTATATGTGCCACCAGTGCCAAGTTGCGTAATGAGTAGCCAAACACTGAGTCACCCCTGAGAACTGGGACTGGTTTTTATTAATGCTAAGTTTTTAGCATATGTTATAAAAATGCACATTCTGCTGCATGCATGTACTTGACCTAACAAGCTATCTCCCGCATCCGTGATTCATTCAGGTCATGCTGGCTTCCAGAGGAACGCTGGACGCTGGTGGCTGTAAAGTCATCAGGAAAAGAGCGCGAGTACCAGCAGCAATCCTGCGAGAAAGAAAAATGCTGGAGCTTTGCCGCTGTTCACAGTCAGTCAAGTAGGAGATTTTCCTTCATTTCAAAAGCCTTGTCCCCTTGACTATAATGGCTTGGCCATTATGCTGTCCTTCTCGTGAGGATCTAACCGTGCATCCAATTATCCTTAATAATTGCTTCATCAGAATGGTCATGTGTTTTTTTGTGTCTTTTACATCAGGACCACGCATTCCTTCGTGGATGGGAATACCTCAGCGCAGGGAGCCTGGACAGAATATCTCCAAGAAAGCCCGGCCGTTGCAAAGCCCCAATCAGCGCAGTAAGTATGATAAGACAGAGAAAGGACGGTCTGAGGGGGATCTGTTGACGTGGGCAGAGGTAAGGCTCAGGGGTGGATCTACCTTTAGTGACACAGTTTCATAATGTATTCACTATGCTCCCATATAATGATCCATATTTCCTAACTAGCATGTTCCAAAACTCTTTTTTTTTCTTCTACCAGGTTTTATTCGCCAGAGATCATCGGTGGCCTCCAAAATTTCTACACACAGACCTGGAGTCATTCATCGTGTGTTTTTATAGATGACCTCTCATGATCTGAACTCGCTTCTCTATTCCCTGGTTTAGTTTTTTGCAACCTTTTTTCAAAAATGTAAATTTTAAAAATAAATAAATGTTTATCTTTCTGATTAGGGACCTCGAACACTGACACGTGATGATGGACAGCGATGGACATTTGAAGATCGCGGACTTTGGGCCTGTTGCAGAGGACATCATCCGGGGACACACCACAGACCATGAAGGAGTAGCGAGGGACATATTTTATGCCCCACTGTGATGCCTAAATATCGCATATGCCTTATACCCCCCTATAAATGGCACTGGCGCCACGGTGATATACCCTTTTACTCCAGATATGTTTTAATGCCCCACTGATATGCTCTAATATCGATATTGCCCTTATTACCCCTATATGCCCTCGCACACCTCTCACTCACATACCGCCCCACCTACACCAACTATAACTCAACCCATACTCCATCTGGCTCCTACCGCCTACCCGATACACACTCTGGCCTCCTCCCTCCATACACCACGTCTGCCTCTGCCCCCTCCCATACATCACTTTGGCTCCAACTCCCTCCCTATACATCACCTTTGGCTCGCTCCCTCCCATACCATCACTTTGCCTCCTCTCCCTCTCCATACTACCACCTTGCCTCCTCCCCCCTCCCATGACTCCCACTCTTGGGGCCTCCCCCCCTCCCATAAACTCCATCTCTGCCTCCTCCCCCTCGCCATACAATCACCTCTTGGGCTCCCCCCCTCCCATACATCACTTTGGGCCTCCTCGACCCGATCCCATACTCCACTCTGCCTCCTCAGCAACGGGGTTCACAAGACATCAGGGAGCCGGGTAGAGAGGCAGAGTGATGTATGGGAGGGAGAGGAGTCAGAGGGGTGTATGGGAGGGGGGAGAGAGACGGAAGTGAGAGACTGGCCGACAGTGAGGGGAATCCAGGTCCCTTGCAGCGTTGTGGGGGATCTGGATTCCGGTGTTATAATCCGATCTCTGTTTGAGGTCGGATTATATAAGGAGAGGAGTTTTTCAGAGCATTTGCTCTAAAAAAAACCTCTTTTTATAATCGATAATAATCGATTCGATTAATCGATAATGAAAATCGTTGACAAAGATTTTCATTATCGATTATTAACGATAAGTTGTTTCAGCCCTATTTAGGATAAACTACTGCATCACAACATATTGGTAAAAATGTTTAAAACACCCCATTATTTCCCTATAAACACCAAATCAAATAGTAAAAGTAACAAATTAAACTATTTAAAAGCCCCTCCCCCTTAGTAGATGTATCCAATGTATGTTGCAGGAATTACATGTAGATTACACATGCAGCCCATGAACCTCAGAGTATACCATATAGTGCAGGGTTAAATTAGAAATGTATACTAAAGACCAACGTCCACCAAGAAATGGGTTTGTTTTTAAGTCCAACAGGCTTACTTTTTGAATTCTTGGTATAGTAATGTAAAAATGGCACATTTGTTTCTCTTGTATTATTCTGTAGTTTAGGAGCTGATATAATCATGAGATCTATTTTGTTTCTAAGGAAGGTCAGAGAAAAGGTTATCTCAAATGATTACTTTTTTCTTGCAGGTGTTTCTTAACCAGGCGTACGGCACTACAGCGGACTGGTGGTCTTTTGGAGTCATCCTCTACAGCATGTTGGCGGGGCGCCTCCCATTCTCAGAATGGCTGCCCAAGAGGGATTACTTCTACCTCATCGTCACCGAGGAGTTCTGGTACCCAAGCCAGCTAACAGAAGAGAGCAAGGACATCTTAACTAAGGTGAGTGGGACACGCCGATGTCTACACCTGGGGGCCGTTCTGTAAAGAGGATAATCTGACTAGGTACGTGGCAACAATGTTAAAGTCCACAGAGTCACATTAGGGGGCAGTAATTTAGTTAGAGTGGGATTAAGATCCATATACTTTTTGACAGCAAGTATCCCCTTCTGCCAACCATTCTCTTTGACGTGCCAGTCCTAATGGGAGTATAAGATGTTCCAAAATGTTGGCAATGAGGGACAACGGGCCCAAGTGTCAGAAAAGAGTGGTATTCAGCAATTGCTTTTTTTTTATTTATAGCTCTTGATGAAAGATCCAAAATGCCGACTCGGTGCCAGCGATGACATCAGATTGCATCCATTCTACAGCAGCCTAAACTGGGAGGACTTGGAGGCGCGTAAAATCTTGCCACCGTACCTTCCACTGTCGGTAAGGACACACACGTTATACTAAACCATCCGTGACTTTCTAGTAATAGTTCAAAAGTTTTATAAGAACTGTTGACATGTTCTTTAAATCAGGGTATAATCTTTCTTCTTTCAACAGCCTTCAACAACTGAGGATCTCCATCAACAACTGAGGAAGGACCTCTCATTTTTGGAAGCCAATTGCACCAGGCCATCAGAGGACACCCATGCTGTGCCTGGACTGTCTTTTATCAGTCCCCAGTTCAATGTTTATTTATAATAGTATAATAGTATAAGTAGTATAAGTAGTAGTATAAGTAGTAGTATAGTAGTAGTAGTTGTAGTAGTATTAGTTGTCTACTATTCTAACCTTTTATTTTTAAGAAATTAGTTAAAGAACCATCAACCATCGCCGCTGAGCAAACCATCCTCCACCATCCAACCATCCCAGCTGAGCACACCATCCTCCACCATCCAACCATCCCAGCGGAGCATACCATCCTCACCATCCAACATCCCAGCGGAGCATACATCCTCCACCATCCAACCAATCCCAGCGGAGCATACCATCCCCACCATTACATCCCAGCGGAGCACACCATCCTCCACCATCAAAACGCATTCCCAGCGGAGCATACCATCCTCCACCATCAAACCATCCCAGCGGAGCACACCATCCTCCACCATCCAAGCGGAGTATACCATCCTCCAACATCAATCATCGCAGCTAAGAACACCATCCTGTACCAACAACCATCCTAGCTGAGCATACCATCCTCCACCATCCATCCTAGCTGAGCATACCATCCTCCACATCCATCCCAGCTGAGCATACCATCCTCCACCATTCAACCATCGCAAGCCGAGCACACCATTCCTCCACCATCAAACCTCCAGCGGGAGCCATACCATGCCTCCACCATCCATCCCAGCTGAGATGACCATCTTCCACCATCCTCCCAGGCTGAGCATTACATGCCATCCACATCAACCATCACAGCCGAGCACACCATTCCTCCACCATCAACCATCGCAGCCGAGCACACCATCCTCCACCATCCAACCATCCCAGCTGAGCATACCATCCTCCACCATCAACAGTCTAAACAGAGCACACCATCCTCCACCATCAACCATCTAAACAGAGCATACCATCCTCCACCATCAATCATTGCAGCTAAGCACACCATCCTGTACCAACAACCATCCTAGCTGAGCATACCATCCTCCACCATCCCATCCCAGCTGAGCATACCATCCTCCACCATCACACCATCCAGCCGAGCACACCATCCTCCACCATCACACCATCCTAGCTGAGCATACCAACGTTTACTGGATCTAGTCCTTTAAATCAGTACTGCTTCTGTCTATATTATTTGTTCTAGGGCCCAGCCTGGCTGACGGAAAGAGATGGCATCCTTTTCAATACCAAGCTGTGAAATGCTGATCAAGTGGACCCAACAAAGACCACTCATTCAGTAAATCCACTTCTACGGTAAGCTTTTAAACTTCTAGAAATAATAAAGCAGCTCCTGTACCTGCACTGCCTGACTCCTGAAACCGTCCTTCTTTGTTGTCCCAGCTGGACTGCCCGCAACGTCAGTCGGACCACCTACACACATTCCGTAAGGGAAAAATCTCAGATATGATCATCGCACCATCATACAACAGAGTATGTCTGCTGGCCCTTACCATTAAACAACAGAGCAGCTCTCCGACTGCTTAACAGCGTTTACTGGATCTTGTCCGTTACATCTGCACTGCTTCTATTATTTGTTCTAGGGTCCAGCCTGGCTGACGGAAAGAGTTGCAGTACCTACCCTAACCAAAGAGCCACTGCACTGCTCTCCACTTCAGAGCATCACAAGAAGATCACAATGGGTTCATGCAACCGTGTGTGTTTTGTATGAACTGGGTCGACATAAAATGCAAGCTCGTGTTCAAAGGATGGTCCCCACTTCACTATGTTACCCACTAAGATGGTAGGTTACCTAGGGGTGCCGCTCTTCCGCCAACATATGTGCACAATGATTTACACTAACACCATCCATTTGTTTTCTGAGCACACTGTGACCGGTAGATAAACCACCAGGGTGCCATAATTGTTTTTTGTCTTGGTATGCTATTGTGGAAGAATAGGACTGTATTTCCCTCAGTTATTAACTATGCAATATAGTAGTATGACAACCTATATTCAAGTATTGCAAGAAGGCTTAATGTGGTATATCAACATGTATTTGATTCTATTCCAGACCCAGATGTAACCAATTCCACGCATGATTTGCAACCTGGTGATTGGGTCGTGATAAAGAAACACACAAGAAAACCCAGATTTGATCGTCAATGCTTTAGCCTGTGTTATGGTGAAGGGATTAAATCACACATCAATGGCTTTGGAATTCATGTTGCTAGATTTGAAAGGCACACAAGAAGCTGTGCTGCAAAATAGAGCAGCTATAGATTATTTTGTATTGAAACATAATCATGGTTGTGAATATTTTGCTGGTCTCTGTTGTTTCAATTTGACTGACCATTCCAAATCCATACCATACCATATACAATCTCTTAAAAATGTAGTCCAAGAGATAAAACAAGATGTAGATCAAGGTTGGTGGGATTGGCTATTTGCATGGCTGCCCAATTAGGGATGGGTAAAGACTTTGCTAAACAGTTTAATTGCTATAATAGGGCAAAGTATATGTTTATGTTGTTATATTCAATGTATACCTAATATTTTATCAATTTGCTTGAATATCTATAGAGACAAGTGTTAATACATTAGATAAGGCATGTAACAGCTTTTGCAAGCAGATGGACTTGAATGTTTTCTAAGTGCTTGAAGCAAGCAGTAAGGTAGTTATATTGTGGATAAGAAGTAGTTGTGAGCTGGCTGCATCCGGACGGGAAAATAGTGGTGAAGATGTAATACAAAGTCCTGCAGGAGTAACTAGTACTCCTGAACATATTCCGTCCAGCGGTCAGCTTACTCACAAAAGGGGGGACTGAATACAGGATGACCTATGTCCTATATTTTGTTTTTCTAAAAAGTACGTTTCCACAGAATACTGACAAGACCAGTGTGTTTGGGTACTCAGTACAAGGTTTTTCTGGATAGGTCAACAAGTGGTCATCACCACCCCTCTCATGTTTACTAATAAGGGTACTAATTTAAGTATTATGATTGGTTTAGAATAGGGCCTTATTCCTGCTTTATTGATAAATGATCATATATATATATATATATATATATATATATATCCATAATGCGTCATAATAAACAGAAATTGTATCTTACATACACTCTTGTCTGTCTGTCTGATTTCTTTCGAACCGGTCGATAAGGATATCTATACAATTTGGAACCCCAAGTTATAGAAGAACTCGGAAATTCCCCGACATCAACTGTGCAACACGTGTTAATATAATAATTTTGCTGAACCACTACTACTTTAATTAAAAAACAAATACACATATAATTAATACTTCGATAAAACCATGTTATATGACCCTGGTTTAAACCTTTCAGACTATGGAATCTTAAACAATATTATAAAGAGAAAAATATGTTTTGAAAAGTTAAGTGTAGTTATTTTCCAATCAGCAAGCAATCTTTCTTTAATATACTGTTCACTTATTTTTCTTTCTCCCGTCATACTGAGGCCCCTGAGGTCGTAGGGAGCCGGCTACTTAGCTGTGTGGAAAAGGACAGGACTGGCAGCGTTTCACAGGCACGAGATTAGGAGACAAAAGAAACCATAAAATGGTTTTTGATTGCAAGTGATTAGTAAATGATGGGCTTGTTTTTAAAGAGGGCACTACTCTCTCTCATCCATTGACAACTCCTGTCACTTCACTGAACTCACACGCTCAATTTAACCGTGCAAACACGGCCTTAGCATGACAATCATTATGTCTTTTGGAATGAACGGGAGTCATTCAGTAAGAACTTTTCCAAAGATCGTTCGCCATTATGCAAAGGTAAAGCTACAAGTGGTCAATTACTGGAACCACAAACATGCCACAGACTGAATGAACCTCTTCTCTTTATTCGCTGTATTTCTTTATTATGTACATATAAGCCAAGGAAGTAAACGTAGTGGCTTTAGAATATAATAGATATCCAACTTTTAGCATATTAAATACTGGGAAATACATCTTTTTATACTACATTTTAGGACATTTTAGGGCTTTTTTCTCACTTTTAACCATGGTAAGGAAAACAAAGGCTACAATATTAGCTCTATTAATGCCCAAACCAATTGTGTTTGGCTGCACTACAATTGCACCTACGTTTAGATAGATGTTATTTATATATTAAAACATAAGTTATAAGTTATAACATCCTAGCAATGTTGTAATGTTCAATGACACCAATCTATTACTAAGTAATCTTGTTTAAAAAAACATGTTCTGTGACTTTTCTCACATTTTCCAACACAAACGTAACTTTGGAGATACTTAACATTAAAGTGAAGCTTATGTGACTTTCGACACTGCAACAGCTGGCATTGAAGAAGAAAAAAAAGCATGGGGTTATATCTGTTGTAAAAAATGACCACTTTTATTTGTCTCTAAATAGAGGTTATTCCAATCCAGAGCATGGAATTCCTACAGGCTACAGAAGTAAAGCTGATTATGCATTGGAAAGCAGATGACATTGCATTCTGAAAGATCAGGCTTTGCCTTCACTATGTGTCCTACTTTGCCATCCAACCGTGCAAGACCAGGACCGCTTTCTTCTTATGTATGATGTGTACTTTCAGTTATAACGAATATTGGAATTCGTTGTTCCCCTAATGCCTGTGTCTTTAAACAAAAACATTTTCACAGAATTAGTACCTTGTATAGTAGATTCATCTTGCCGGTCGTCCTCCCTGTTCCCCGTAGTGGATCACCAGGACCGCTTGAATCAGCTTTACTTTGTCACCCGGTCTTCATCCTTCTTGACAGCATCCTTGAAAGAGACCAAATTGTTGTGAGTAACTTTAAATCATAGTCTCCTCCAATATACAAATAAATTATATGGATATGTAGTTTATGGATATGCATTTATATAACCTGCATATTGGATTTTGTTGCTTTGTTCCACTCTTGTCCTTTATAGTGTTCATAATTATATTGTATTCTATACACCTGGTTTTTTTTAAAGTTCTTCTTCTAATCAAGTTCCTCTATATTTATTTGAATCTAAAAGTTACTATAGTACGCTGATATTGCATACCAATAGCTCAAGACTTATTTACGTTATAACTAGGGCTGCAACTAACGATTATTTTAATAATCGATTAGTTGACCGATTATTTTTTCGATTAATCAGATAAAAAAATGCAATTTTTTTTCAATTTAAAATAATTTACTAAAAAACGTACAATTTACACTTTCATCTCTTTATCACAATGGCCTCTCTCTCTATTCACCTTCTTATTTTACTGACATAATAATAAAAGCTACAAGAACCCAAACACGGTGTTTCTCAGACTAGGTTTTAATACAAAGTTATTAGTAAATATTAATTCATATGTTAACTATTTTTCATATTTAATAAAAACTATGAGAAAAAAGCCTTGTTTAAATTTTTTTTATTTACCAAACTGCCCCCGGTTATGCACATCAGACCCCCAGCTTGCCACTCTGCCCCCATATATGCCTTATACCTCTTATATGCCAGATTCCACTGTGCCCCCTGATATGCCACTGTGCCACCAATATGCCTCAGTTTCATATCACTGGCATATAAGGAGTATATCCTTATATGCC
>VKOC01000008.1:30341310-30481538 GCA_009364415.1 Spea multiplicata
TATTATGTACATATAAGCCAAGGATATAAGCCAAGGAAGTAAACGTAGTGGCTTTAGAATATAATAGATATCCAACTTTTAGCATATTAAATACTGGGAAATACATCTTTTTATACTACATTTTAGGACATTTTAGGGCTTTTTTCTCACTTTTAACCATGGTAAGGAAAACAAAGGCTACAATATTAGCTCTATTAATGCCCAAACCAATTGTGTTTGGCTGCACTACAATTGCACCTACGTTTAGATAGATGTTATTTATATATTAAAACATAAGTTATAAGTTATAACATCCTAGCAATGTTGTAATGTTCAATGACACCAATCTATTACTAAGTAATCTTGTTTAAAAAACATGTTCTGTGACTTTTCTCACATTTTCCAACACAAACGTAACTTTGGAGATACTTAACATTAAAGTAAAGCTTATGTGACTTTCGACACTGCAACAGCTGGCATTGAAGAAGAAAAAAAAACAGCATGGGGTTATATCTGTTGTAAAAAATGACCACTTTTATTTGTCTCTAAATAGAGGTTATTCCAATCCAGAGCATGGAATTCCTACAGGCTACAGAAGTAAAGCTGATTATGCATTGGAAAGCAGATGACATTGCATTCTGAAAGATCAGGCTTTGCCTTCACTATGTGTCCTACTTTGCCATCCAACCGTGCAAGACCAGGACCGCTTTCTTCTTATGTATGATGTGTACTTTCAGTTATAACGAATATTGGAATTCGTTGTTCCCCTAATGCCTGTGTCTTTAAACAAAAACATTTTCACAGAATTAGTACCTTGTATAGTAGATTCATCTTGCCGGTCGTCCTCCCTGTTCCCCGTAGTGGATCACCAGGACCGCTTGAATCAGCTTTACTTTGTCACCCGGTCTTCATCCTTCTTGACAGCATCCTTGAAAGAGACCAAATTGTTGTAAGTAACTTTAAATCATAGTCTCCTCCAATATACCAATAAATTATATGGATATGTAGTTTATGGATATGCATTTATATAACCTGTATATTGGATTTTGTTGCTTTGTTCCACTCTTGTCCTTTATAGTGTTCATAATTATATTGTATTCTATACACCTGGTTTTTTTAAAGTTCTTCTTCTGATCAAGTCCCTCTATATTTATTTGAATCTATTTATTTGAATGATATTGCATACCAATAGCTCAAGACTTATTTACGTTATAACTTGACTTGGTGAGTAATAATATAGTACTACATTTTCAAACAAATATTCAGCATGAATGTGAAAGAACAGTATTTATAATGAACTGTAAGTTTAGATAAATGAAGAGGAGGCAAGTTTCTCCGAATAATAAAAGGGATTTTAATTGTCTAACCTGTAAATTGCTTGGCTTAACGGAGGAGTGTGTTATCTGGCCCAAAATAAACAGTTTAATCTGTAATGAGTTCTTATTACAGATCTGTGAGGAGTCAGTTGTATTATTATTTATTAACTTCATTATCTTATTATATAGTATATAGTACTTGTAATATGCACAATCGCCAAACTATCATCCATTTTCTTCGACCTGTATATTATCACATACCTGACAATTCTTCAGGTTAAGTCTGCTGCTTCCTGGTTCTTCAAAATTAACAAGAGTGTATTGACATAAAAACGTATAATAAAATATGATACATCTAACAAAACAATGGCTTTTATCAAGGTCAGCTATCCCACAAGATGTTTTGATTACGGTGTAAGAATGCAATGTTTTGATATACAATTTCTTAAGGTAAACAAATATATCTGCAGGAATTGTCGTTTTGGTTTTTCAGCACAAAAGCAATTGCATAATCCGGCTTTGAAGAAACACAAAAACCCCTAGAAATAAAATGGGATTTGTTCTGATATTGCGGGTCACCACATCCGAATGACCGTTGGAATTTGAACGGGGCGGGTAATGGCCTAAGGCAAGCTCTGCTCATCATGTTTACCAAGTGGGCTGAAGCGGGGAGGACATAGGGTACATAAATAGGGCAAATAATGGAAAATAATATGAGGAGACGGGGTAAAGAACTAGGGCAAATATTAGGAGGTGGGGTAAAGAACTAGGGCAAATATGAGGAGATGGGGTACAGCAGTAGGGCAAATAATGGAAAATAATATGAGGAGACGGGGTAAAGAACTAGGGCAAATATTAGGAGGTGGGGTAAAGAACTAGGGCAAATATGAGGAGATGGGGTACATAACTAGGGCAAATAATGGCAAATATGAGGAGACAGGGCAAAAAAGATTTTTTAGGAGATGGGGTACAGGGCTCTGGAAAGTAATGGCTGATTTAGGGTGATTACAGGTTTTCAAACAATTTTGCAAGAGAAAGTGAACTATATTTCGTTTTTAAACTACAAGGAATTCTTGCAATTTCAGAGAGGTCACTGCACACAGGTTATCGTCTTAATATACATACCTGTTCTTCTTAGTACATACAGACACCACCTCTCCTAACTAATGTCATTTGCAAACTGCGTCACAACTATTCCCTGGCTCCCTCTGCCTTTTATCACTTCAGCTTTTACCTCATGAACGCTTCTGCCCCCTGATTGGCTGATTACGCTAGACTGGAATCCGGGCAGAAGGGAGGCTGATGCTGGGTGAGGGGAGCTGCAGACACCGGCAGGGAATGGGGGGGTCCGGGGGGCGGGTAGCTAGAGATGGGGATTGGGGATGTAGAGAGGGCAAAAGAGTATGGTGGGGAGAGGGCAGACCAAATAGTATGTTGGGTCCTGGGTGGGGAGAGATAGCTGAGATAGTGGGGAAGTGAACAAGAGATAGTGGAGAGAGGTGCCAAGCAGTAGAGTGACTGGTGAAGGGAGAGAGGGAGTGTCAGGGTAGGAGAGAGCACTGAGTGCTGGTGAGAGAGTAACAGAGAGCATTGCAGGAGTATCAGAAACAGAAGAGAACACGAGAGGGATAGAAGAAAAGAGGAGAGAGAGGAAGATAAACAGAAGAGAGAAGGGTGCAGGAGGAGCAGCACGCACTGGCATGGTGAGCAGTCACTTCCCAGACAGGACTTGTAAATGCATATATATATATATATATACATGATATATACATTAATGAGGGCAATGCTGGCACCCAGTGCATGTGCTTATATCCAGTGTCCTGCCACACAGCTAATGTTATGGGATTTGGGGAAAGCACTATATAGGTGGTGGAATTAAGACACTTGTTCTCTATATATATGTTTTATAAAATCTATAGGAGCCTGCCTCAGGCTTATAGATCACCTACCAGGGGCTGTGTGAGGTTTGAGATTAACATTGAAATGATGCAGAGAGGAGGCTGCATAGGGGATGGGACTGCTGTGGCTGATATAGGGTTATATTATGATGTTGCTGTGTGCTGTATATTGTAGGATAACTAGAGCTCTTTATGTAAAGTTTTCCACAACAAAAATCTGTAATTCATATAGATTTTCTGGGTTTTTTTTGTAATTTAGGTTTGTTATATAAATTACCTGGTGTAATGTAAGATGCTTTGTAGGATAAAGCGTTTCATTTACTGTCATTCTTCCACATTGTAAGATTATGTTTTGGCCACAATGTTTATTTGTTATGTTATAGCAATAAAAAGCAGTCACTGGAAGGCTTTTCATAAAAAAAACAAAACAAACAATAAAAACCAAAACAGAAAAAGCCTCCTAAAAGTTTGAGTGGTTTTTATAAGATTATAGATGTGATTTTTATATGATTAAACCTGCAAGCGAATCTATACATTGCAGATCTACACTCCGCATACTGGACAGTACTATCAGTGGAACAGCACCCTTAGGAAGCAGAATTGAATCTATAGATCCAACTGTTGTGGGATGTATAAGACTCGGTAATACAGTTTGTGTAGGGGTGCATGGTGTTCCTCATCATTACTGAAGCCTGTGGGGGCCACAAATCAACCCAGGGAAAGGCTTTACAAATAAGCACTGTGCAAAAACACATGATTCGGAGTAGAGACGCGTGTCTAATCAAGAGAGCGAGGTCTCCAAAGGTTTTGATCCTTGGAGACAGACCCATGTTGGGTGTAATATTGTTGTGCGTTCATGGATTTACAATAGGTCGGGCTTTGTTTTGCAGGGAGTTGGTAGATCTTACCATTGTTACTATTATGTATTTATTGTTTTATATAGCACCATCATATCCTGTAGCGCTGTACAGCGGGTAGACAGGACATTGCAAGTAATATATAACACCAGTTTGACTTACAGAAACAGGTGAGGAGGTGAGGAGGGATGTTGTCACTGTTTATTATTTATTATTTATTATTATATAAATTATTAGTTTGTTGTGTGGCTTTACTGTCCCTTCAGTAACTTATTTAATGATCCATTTTATTTATTTTAGAATGAGAGACCTTTGGCAGTCTGCTGAGAACTCCAAATCCTATAATGGTGAGGCAACAAATAGTAGCAATTTGGTCTCACACTTTATAATAAACTAGAACACAATGAATGTCTTTAAAGGGGGCATCCATTGCAAATAATGACCCAGTGTCTGTTTTTAATAGTTTTTTTCCTCCTTGCAGATGCTTGGAGGGATCCTGCAGAATCCTCCCCGGTGCATTTGCTTGTTTTTAAACCCCCCCCATTAGCCTGGCAGGAGATGTATTCAGCCAAACACATCTTTTGCTTTCCAAAGCATACATGCGCGGCGCTCCCCACCAGCAGCGGAGACTTGCAGAACAGTTCAAAGGGGTCAAAAGACGCACCGTGTGAATGTTCTGCATTGGTTTCAGTGAGAGGGCTTCCCGACCACCGTCGATAGCGGGGCGAAATTTGAACTATGAAGGGTGAAGCCTGCTGATGCTTGTCCTAAAGGCAAGTCAATTTCTGTGCCTTAATTTGATGGGGCCGCATGGGACACAAGAAGGTCTTGTCTTTATGCTATAGTTGATTGTGTTGTGTTGCACGAGTGCATTTTCTGTGATGTTGGTTTGTCTATTATTGCTTCTGAACCTAGATATACAAAAGATGAGAGTTGGTACGGTGTTAGCCCTAGAATTACAGGAGACAAGTGGAGTTTGAATGATACCTTTATTGGCTAACTGAGTAAATATAGATATATGCAAGCTTTCAAGACCTCTCAGGTCCCTTGATCAGGCATGTTATCAAGGCAAGTCTGGCTTGGGGGCAAGTAAACCAAAGCAGGGCCTGGGCCACAATGGATGGCCGCTTGTATGATATGTGTATGTATGTCCCCATACTATAGTCGGAATTGCGTATTCCCTGCAGTGCTACGAATGTGAATGCGCGTGCACTTACATAAATAATACTTAAGACTTACAGTTAACCCATTGTACAGCGCTACGGAACTTGGTGGCGCTATATAAAACTATAAATAAATAATAATAATTCAAATTAAGTAAATGGACATTGAGGTGGCGTACTTGCAAGCAGCTGCCACCCATCCCCACACACGCTCACTGATTATAAAAGTTCCGGTGACATACACTGCAGTGCATGCGCAGGCAGTAGAGAGGCAGACGGGCCTCACTTTTTCTATAAAACGAACTCTTGCATCAACGTGCGCGCTGTAAATGGTCATGTAAAAGAAAGAGACCGGGACTTTAAGTGTCTCTCAGACAGATAATGATAAAATAGATAAAGAGTTGTTTCCGCACGTTCGGTGCGTCTGGAATTGATATCTGAATGGGACTCATTTGCTGCCTCACATTATTTAGGCTGTATCTTGCAGATAATGAATACCGTTGATTCTTTATCATCCTTTGCAATCTGCAGGAAAGTGAGAAAAATAACAAGTGGTTATCACGGCGTAAGAATCTACTCGTGAAATGCAGAATGGTGCCTACATATAAAAGCACGGAAATGTAAACATTGGTTGGTTGCTATGACAGTTCCTGGTTCTTCAACCATTATAGTAATAATAATAATACCTTATATAGGGAACACCATACAATTAACTGATATCGCACTCCATAGTCCTGGGTTCCTAGTCCCAGGCACTTAAATAGTCAGCGAATACCCCATGTCATGGTCGTCGGTGTTCTAAAGCAAGATCAATCTCCGTAAAGAGCTTCTTGGAAAGGGCTCCTTTTGAAACGATTCACTCAATACATGTTACATTTATGAGTCATACACTTGGACTTTCTTGCTAAAGAGCAATCCTTTTTCTCCTGGTTAATAAGTTTTCAGACCCCTTAATATCGGCCCTAGGTGGCTCATATCATGCGGCACAGAGCTCTTCATGGTATAAATAATGCTTTCCCAAATAAGCAACATATACGATATCATATACGCTATAGCATATACGATAGCAGATGTAGCAGTCTTTGAGTGTTATGTAACGCACACACGGTCACATATTGGTAAAAACTAGGCACAGCAGATGGGCTTTACAAACAGCTGGGGACGTCTATAACCATTTATTAAGTGGGGGTGAGCTGCCGTGAAAATTACATAAATAAGTTTCATTTAACTTAGTTCTATACCACGGGTAGAGCTGGGTGAATTCCAGCATCCAGGACAGAGTGGCTCTTGAAATATTAGTAATGGGGATTAAAAGGTATGATTTGTATTTTAGTCTCTGCAGGCATCCCGTTGTGGCACACAAAACACTGTTTTGGCTTCTAATACCGGCTGCCTGACTCATAGCTTATACATCAAGCTTAATCCCACCTTGAGTACGGATGTGTTTCTTGAAATGCATAGTATTTTTTATTTGCCAATATGATATTTGACCACTTCAACATTACCGTTTTTTTTTATTTTTTGTTTAGATGGCTCCCAAAACTATATAAAGAAAGTGTTCCATTTAACTGGATAGTAATTACTTTTCTGATGACTACAGGTTGAAAAACATGTATAATTAGGTGTATACCACGGAAGATGCAATCTCGGGATATGCATGTTTATTTCTTCCTATTAAGTTACACTGTGTGGCCATTACACCAACAGGGACTTTTATGACATCCCATTCTAAATACATAGACAGTGATATGTAGTTGGTCCCCCCTTTCTAGCTATATCGGCTTCCACTCTTCTGGGAAGGCTTTCCACAAGATTTTGGGGAGTTTCTGTGGGAATTTTGACTATTCCACAGTAGAGCAGTTATATCTGCAAAGAGGGACCAACTACATATTAATGTCTATATATTTAGAATGGGATGGAATCAAAGTCTCTGTTGGTGTAACGGTCTGGTGTCCCAATACTTGTGTCCACGTTTAGATGGATTGGGATCATTGTTGATCAACAAATATAAATATTTTTGCATAATTGATTTAATTTATGCATTACTATGATAAAGTCAAGATGTACCCCAACAGGAATCTTAAAAGGTGCCTGAAAATTTTACATTGGACAGCATTAAACATTACAGAATTTTGCAACAGATGTGCAAATATATATTTAAATCTTGATGGTTTATGCATACACATTGAAATCCTTTCTGCGTTATAATACGCAGAGAATTAATCGTAGGATTTGTGTGTTAATCCTCTTCTTAAACGCTCTGCCCCTTATGCTCACATCACTCATCTTGCGTTGCCTACACTTTAGGAGAAACGATTTGGCTAAGCATACATCAGCAGACTGACATCACCAATGTATACGTCAATCAGCGTAATGTTTAAAAAGGTCAGATTAATGAGCAGTGTGGTCGGAAGCCCTGCCAGTACATGCAAAGAATTATTAGCATCTGCATTAGTCTATGTTATCTGGATCCGCAGTGTTCTTAACATATATCGCTTTCGTATTCTGATGCGTTGTACAATATTCTCAATGAAGACCGTGCTCAGTCAGGCAGTCTTAGTTAATCAGGCAGAAGGCCGGGTAACCTTTACCTCTTCCGTCAGGAGGTCTATTAGTTTGTACGTTTTGTGGTTCATTGGGCTGTGGCATAAAAAGACAGAAAGAGAGTAATAGTACCTTTTCATCATACCCCTTAACTTTGTTAATACCAGTTTTTGTAATATATTCATAGTTTATCAGATTTCATAAGAAGCAGCAAAATGTTATATTATCCAAAAAAAATAATCTAAGGAACCACAACCACTATTGTGGATTTGTTTGAGATCTTTAACGTGATTTGTGTGTAGTAGTAGTTATTGTCCAGCTAAATGTCTTCTTCTCTGGGTACTTAATCAGGTGTTAAATAAAGCTAGAAGATGCCTTCTCTCAGACAGATGCTTGGCTTGTCAACATTATGTTAAAACAGGGGAAACGAACCTAGTTATTTTAGGATCAAAGAACGTATTTGTTCTGTATACTTGCCTTTGGAGAAATATGAAACATCCCTGTGTCTGAATGAAACACGGATTGTTTTACAAGAGCTGCATAATTCATGATGCAATACGTGCGTGATCTCAAATGACCAAAAGAAAAATAATTTAAAAAAAAAATCAGTAGGTCTTGAATGTTTGAAATGCTAATTATAATTAATGACAAGTATAGGTTGCAGTTATTTTTTTGTGAAACAGAACAACAAACAGAGATATTGGTTTCAGATTCGGGACAGATCCAATAAAAAGTCAGGATATTTCTGCATTAATATGGAACAGCAGGCTTTTTTCTTATTACATCATAATTATTACATCAATTATTATAAACAGGAGGAACAGTCTGCATGCACATTATCATACCTGGGAGCTCATCAAGATATCACCAGGAGCCTCCGAATGAAACACTGCTTCCCTGGGGCTATCATTCACATCTGGGTAGGGGTAAGGGTAAGGGTAAGGGTAAGGGTAAGGTCCCGACCTTTTAAAAATCTAACTTGGTCTAGCACAACCCCCTTATTACAGCCACACCCCTAGGGGAGGGGAATCTTTTGGCAACCCACCCTGGGAAGTTTCCGGGTACGCACTTTAGAAATAGTTAATTAATTTATTTAGGTTGTTATATCACACAGTATGGTGGATATTAATACTGTGACGTGAAAAAGTATTTGCCCCTTCCCATTTTCTTCTATTTGTGCATATTTTGTCACATTTAAATGTTTATGATGAATAAACACAAAATGCAGCTTTTAAATGAATACATTTCATTTATTGAAGGTAAAGAGTTAATCCTAACCTGTATTACCCATGTGAAAAAAAGTAATTGCCCTCTTTATCAAAGAATCTTTTACATCGCTGTGAAGGAATTCTGGCCGCTCTTCTTGACAGAAAGGTTTTCGTTTAGCCACACTGGAGGGTATTTGAGCATGAACCGGGTATTAAGGTCCTGCCACACCATCAGTTTCAAGTCAGGACTTTGACTCGGTCACTCCAAAGCCTTCACTGTTTTCATGGGTGGACTTGTTTGTGTGCTTCGAATAACTGTCCTGCTGCATAACCCAAGTCATGAACTGATGGCTGACATCTCCTTCAGGCTGAGCAGCCCCAGACCATCACACGACCACCATCGTGGTTGACTGTTGATATGATTATTATTGAATGCTGTGTTAGCTTCACGCCAGATGTGACGGAGCCATGTCTTCCAAAACGTTCCACTTTATACTCATCAGTCCACAGAATATCATCCCGACATTCTAGGGGGTAAACACTGGCAGGTGTCTTCAGCAAGAAGGTCTGTGGCGGCCCATGTATAATTTAGAATTCATTGGGTAAGGAGACTGAAGTACCTGAAATAAGTGAAACAGCTCTCCTGCAAACTCTCTTATCAACTCTCTCGCTAGTGAATGAACCCCAATTATGAAGAATAATAATGATGATGACGAAAAGCTGAAATATGTCCCACCAAGTAAAAGAAATATTCCTGTACAGGATGATGCTGCTGTCACAGAGGATGCGAGTAGTAAGAGAATAGATGAACAGAAGGCACACTGTCATGTCTTCCACAGGAAAATACTTTGTATCATCCGAAATGTTATTACACAATCACAACAGAAGTGATAAAAAGAAATTACAACAAAATATCTGCATTGGCAATGTGAACAATTGGCAGGATCCAACTGGATTGTTAGATAAATAAATACCGCATAGAACCTTCGTAGTTTGTTGAAAATCACCCCATACCTGCTGTTTAACTTGATGGCTGGAGATAATTCTGTCTAAAGGAGCTCCATATATTACTTTAACCATGTACAATGCCAATTTGGTCAGCAGCTTCATAGGTCTATGTACAAAAACGTGACATGTTGCATATAGAGCGAATAAACTGGCCTTTTCTCCGGGCCACACTTTGCATGTGTTTTGTCTGTTCCTGACCAGCATCTCCCATGTGTCCCGGTTTTTACAGGAGAGTCCCGATTTTGCTAGCATCGAGGATGATGGGCCAGCTGGGGAGATCACATAGGAAGCTGTAAAATCAGTTGTGCTGCAACCGAGTAGGTAAGGTGGGTGGGTGATCAATCTCCAATTTGGACACCTAAAACATTGAAGGCTGTGCAATGTGCGGAATATATAACATTCCCTTCTATGAGTTTATACATTTAACATACTGCAGGACAACACGTTACGTATGATGGTGAAAAACATATTATATGTGCGTGTGTCCTGGACAAATGATTGATGTGATCACCTTAGTTATATTGTGTGATTTAAACACACACAGGGGGACTTACATGGTTTGCGTAGCGGCCCAAGCACATTTTCTCTGTGTAAAATAGTTATATGTGTATTGAAACATACAAGCAATTGCGACAAACAGGATTTGTTGGTACGTGGAAATCCTGTGCTAGATGCAGAGATCGGATGGCAAAGGCTGGAAGTGATATCATGTATTTAACCGCTTGTGGGCAGCGAAGCTGCAGAGAATCAGATTAGCAGAGTCTTGGCAGGAGGCTATAATGCACTTATGAACCAAGGTACATTTCATTTGCCTGTGCCTAATGTAATTTGGGGTAAGGATGGTCTGTAATTATTATTAGATTTTTTTAATGTCCCCCCACAAATCCCGGTGTCCTTATTTCACCCAGTTCTCATGCTGCAGATTAGAAGATTATGCCCCCCTCGCCAGCTCACTACCTCTCTCTAGCTCTGCCGCCGCTGCTGCATTCTGTCTCATACATTAGCTGTAGGTCATATTCACTCACAATTACTGCCAATATCCAGCCCAGACACACCACAAAGTACCCCGTGCTTACAGATACCCCACCCAAACAAAGCAGCCAGTGTGAGGGCTGTCAGCTTCTTAATCTCGCGGTTATTCTTTTCTTACCATCATAGTTAATGGTCTACAAAAGGACATCACTCCTGGCTTTTTTTTTCTCATACAAGCATTCTCTACAAGGCAGCATGGTGAGTGGGGAGAGCATAATTCTATGTATGATGTCGGTGCGTGTTGTATGTTACTGCTGAACAGGGGGCCGCTGCATCTGTTAGAATTGGAAATATTAATCCTTTCGGCTGTCTTAGCATGCGACATGTTGCTATTTTATTTATCGTTATCATGTAAGAATTTCTCACCTCGGCTTCTCTAGAATCTCCAAGCAGTGCAGGTTTTCAGGATCTCCTCAGACGAGCAAAAGTTGTCCAATCTGTGCCTGTCAGGCCGGTGCTCGTTTAGGAATCACCGGTGCTCACCCAGGTCACAGAGAAAACATGCACTGTTTGGGAAATGCCAGACCCGAGCTGAGAAACGTATGGTGTTTGAAGCCAGTAACACTGCAGATGGAGGTGATTTCAGTATCTGATTTTCAGCTTTGCAGTTAATTGTCAGGTAAATGACACTGCTCAGGCAGCTAAATGGTTAATGCTGCCCCCTAATGTATTCTTTTCTATAGAAATGGCCCATTGGTTTTTAACTTTTCAGTTCTATATGTACTCATTCACCCTGACTGGCATAGAAGTCAACAGATGCATCACATTAGTGTATACTTACTGTTTTGTACTGTATGGTCTTGAAAGGAAGGTTGTTTGTCAGAAAGGTGATACAGATCTTTCATCCTACAGTCTACATAGTCTTTCTCATTAACTCATAATCTTCCTTCCGCTTTAATATCCACAGGGATGTCTGTGGGGCTTATTCACTAAAGAGAGAGCTGTCATGAGAGTTTGCAGGAGGCTTGTGGTTTTAGTTCTCTTCCTTTATTATACCCTTAATGACAAAGCCCGTACATGTACGGCTCAAAATGCATTGTTTAGGTGTTAAACTGGGCCAGGACTGGCAGGTTTCTTCTTCAGTATGGGCTGTGCAATGTATAAATCCATGGGGGGATTTAACTATACATTATACAGGGCCAGTCAAGTTCACCCTGCAGCAGGAGCTCGCTGGAGTTGGACATTCATACCTTGTGATGAAGTGAAGGGCTTGAATCACAACTCTCTTTTAGTGAATAGGCCCTTGTGTCTCGTGTTTGTTTGCATTTGTTTATTATCTAGCGTTGCACGTCTCTGAAAATGACTGACCTGTGAACGAGGTAACTCATGAACATAACCCTCATAACCAGGCTAATATAAAAATATAGTATCTGTAGTGATTTCGGCACAACCCTGCAGAAGTAATATCATGATAAACGCGGTCTCTTTTTGGCACAGTCACTGTTCCAACTATTTCTTTACCCAAAGGTAGTTTCATGTGAAGCATCCCAGACCTCAAAATGAATCGGCACAACAGTGCTGCATCCACTGCCGGTGTTTTGTTTAAGGCAGTCGGGTAACAACCATGCCACCCAAGATTTCAAATGGCCAAACAGACTTTTGTGGGGTGGGGGGTGGAACATCATCCAAAAATGTCATGTGTCGTTGTGACAAAACAGTCTTGTGGAAGGATTTGAGTCCTACAGTGGGACGGTTACTTCTTAAAAAAAAAAGGGCGACTTAAGAGATATGGGCATTACTGGTGGAACAGAGCCCCTGTTGACTCACATTTCCAGTGAAAATACAGATTTATTTATCCCTGACACTCCCAACTATAGAAGAATGCATAGTACAGCCCTCGGTGAGGGACCCTGACCCCGTGTGAGTACTTTAATTCTCGCCTGATACAGAAGAGGCAGAGCTGCTCCTCCGTAGACTGACATACAGTGGTGAAGCCAGAGCCAGTGCTGGGGTTCACTGGAGGTAAGAATACCACATACAGAATCCCCTATGCATTTGTAAAATGGACAACATCAAAATATAAAGGGGCCACAGATCAAATGCATTAAAGTGCACATGGTGACTGGGAGTGTACTGTCTGTAATGTCATAATGGATCTGTAGGTCTGCTGGTGAAAGATTCTGGTGCTTTATAAACATACAGTTATTTACAGGTTTGCAGCATTGTTGGGTGTGTTCACTAAACTGGGAGTTTGCAGGAAATTTGAATGTTGCCCCCCTCCCTGTTTTCACGCTGCATTATCAAGGGCCAAGCTCCTCTGATGGTCCCCTATTTCACTTATCTTTGCTTTGAGGGAACTTTGCACTTCTTGTACAGAAGCTTACTGGATTGAGCTTCTAGTTTAGTGAACAAATCCCATCCATCCCATAATTGAATACCAATCATCTCATAGACTGCAAAAGAAATATACGAGATGGTAACCAGAGACAATACATATCTCCTTATAGTAGTCCTGGTGCAAAGTGGTAAAAGTGGAGTAAACAGCCAGGCCCTTGGATATTATCCAAAACCCAAGCCCATAACCCAAAATGGTATTTTAAATCTGGAAAGCGTACATAGTATTTGCAAGTTATTTAGAGCCAATTAACTATGTAACAAATCTACTTACTTGAACCAAATCGTTATGAACAGGTATTGTCACAGTCTGAAGAACACAAGCACCCCATTCTTGGTTTGGGAATACTTAATAGTGAAAAGAATACTTTGCTAGCATTTGATTTCAACGTCCTAATGTCTTCATTGTGAATGAAAGTATTTGAAAAGTCTGCAAGAATATTTGGCGTGCTGAAAGCCTAATGATTTCATTTTCTTGCTCTAACAGGCTGCGTTATCATGGTTCTTAGTCAGATGACTCTCCGCCTGGTTATCACATGCTGTGTCATGAAGCAGAGAAACATTGACCACATTATTTAAATCCTGGAATAATTAGAGGCGTATAATGGAGAGCACACACTCTGTCCTCCAATTGCACAAACCCATTATGGAGCTTTGCTACGTCAGCTTCTACCTTCCTGGGGGTAGTGTCAGGGGATTCACATACAAGCGCTGTGTAACTCGAGACAAAGCCAGAACATGTTTTGATAGCTGTTATCGAATCAAGGAGGAGACAGAGGCTGCAGAGCACAGGGATCCACCTTACGAAAGCTTTACAGAGGCCTTAAAGGAAACCACAACCCAAAACATCCTTACAGAACTGTATAAGCTCACAGCTGCTAAAAACAGGCTGTTGGTCCATCTACTTCAAGCCTCCAGGAATCCAAAACTCAGAATGGGTAATCAGGAAGGCAAATTTCAAGACCTGCCTCCAGGTTCTAGCATCCCGGAGGAAGATGTTTCTGGCCCTATGGATTTCCACGAGTCGTGGTCTGCTTCAGCTGAGAAAAAGGTTTCCTCGTCTAAGGTAAAAAAGAACAGGAGATTCAGTAGGAGGAAGGAAAGTATAGAAGACTTTGTGCAGAAGAAGACTAAGTGGAAAGGGGGTCCGGAGGCTGGAGTGATGCATACGAGAGACAAAGCATTCACAGCAAGGCCATCTTTGACCAACTCTATAGACTCCTTGTCACGCCCGAGACTGCAGTCTGTAGAGAACAGGGAGAGTTACGCCACGGGTTCCTCAATAAACAGCATGCAGGGTAAGCTTTGCGAAAGCTCTGGGATGCTGGGTACTGAATCAGCGATGGGCAGCTCGCTTTCTGTGTATGATAATGATGTATTTGATGATTTTTCTCTGCTGCCTCATAGCGACAGCCTTCTGGGTGATCTGCAGGGAGTCATGAAGATCATGCAGGAACAGAACAGTGCCCCCATGATTCAGGGCAGTAAAGCAGAAAGAAGATGCACAGAGTATAATAACAGTGAAGAATCGGGTGGCAGGAGGGGCTCAAGGACCGTCGTAGCTAAAGTTCAGGATATCAGCCCCTGTGTGCAGAGAGTTGTCACCTCATTCAGTTACCCAGAAAACAGCCCTAAGGATGCAAGGTGTGAAAATGTCACCACTGTGGTATCTGCTGTACCAAATGAGTTTATCTCTCCAGCACATGTGCTTAAGCTTTGTGATCCTCCTGACAGAGATCCGCAATCCTTAAGAGGCAGTGAGACAGACCAGGAGGTGGACAGGGCAAGTGAGAGACACCTGGTCCTACCACTTAATGACGACTCATTGGTGTCGCATGGATTTGTAAACAAAAGTCTCATAAGAGTTCTGCAAAGTGACAGTGTGGAGGAGACTGAATATTGGTTGGGACAACTGGATCACAAAGGAGACAGAGCTGCTGTGTGCCCCAACCTGCTGAAACAAGCAACCAAATCTGTAAATCCAGTAAAGTTTGTCCACCAGACTACCAACATTAAAGCTGAGGAGAAGCACCCTGCAACCTTTTCTTTTACCTGTGATGAATCCAGCCAGCCAAGTAATGTCATCAAACGAAATTCTACTTCCCCATCCCCTTTATCGTCCCGCCTGCCAAGCCCTCAGCTTCATCACAGGATTCTGCCGCTATCCACCAAGCTGTCTGAGGACGTCCCAGACTTACCCCGAAGAGACATACAATGGGATGCCCCATGTGACAAAAGCTCTTCACGTCGGGCCTTGGGGACTAAAACTAAAGATCCTACCTGGTCTGAGTATTTAGGTTCTGATGAGCGAAGGCAAAACCAGTCTACAACTGTGAAAGACAGCACCTTACAACCTGATCTACCTACTCCAGGTTAGTAATTTTGTATTTTAGGACATAAATCAGATGTCTTTCTAGATTTCTTACAATATTATCATTTTAGCTCAAAGGTGGCCAACAAGTTGCCTTCCGATGAGTGACAAACCAACGCAACATGAGCATTTCATCATCATCTTAAGAATTTCTGTACCTCTTGATCTGCATCATGGAACCAATTTTTACGCTTTCTAAATTAGCAATGGGACAGTACTTGTATGTTAACCTGTCCCTGAGTCATATATATAATATGTTTATGTATATATATTTATGTGTATATGTATGTGTGTATATATATATATATATATATATCTACCGAACAACCAAGCACTCAATTCCTTGGGGGGGTAATCTCTCAGGGGGAAGAGGAAAAGGTTTGTAGGTTTAAGTAGCTCTGAAAAATAGACACATATTCAGTACGTGTATCAACCTGATACTATGATTCAGTTGTTGGCAAGGAAAAGTATTACTGAGTAACCTGCGTTGCTACATCAAAAAGGGTACATTAACCCCTCAGCGCCCAGTCATCACTCTTATTAAGACAATGTACATTTTAACAGATAATTGTCTTAAAATGTTACATCTTATAATGGATGCAATGCTTTGTAAATCCCTTTGTAATATCCCTGCATGAGTTATTTCCCCATCGATTTATCTTTGTTCTTGATGGTTGCTGATTTGCTTATGCATCCTTTGTAAAGGTAAGGTGTATAGAGACATTTTTTTTTGATTTAGATAGATGTTTGTGTCAGATCTTGCCACAAATCTCGGCTTTTTAATTTTAAGTTAAATATCCTTGCAACAGTCAAATATCTGAAAAAACAAAAGGCTCAATCTTTAGTCAGTTTTGGTTACTTTTTTAAAGCTGGGAAATGCCTCGTTAAGCATTTACATGTTTCAGGAACAAATTCACTCATTGGGCGTGAATGGTTTGGCTTATTGCCCAATTGGTACTCATTGTCATACATGAACTGTGAACACTTCCTTAACCACAACCGATATTGTTTCAGATATAAAAGTAATAAAGTCCATGAAGAGATGGATGTGCAGGGTTTGGTTCTCACTGAGTATTGAAGCCTTTTTGTTCCATTAAGCTCTCCAGAGACTTTGGCTGTTTAGAAAAGTTTTAGGTTTCAAGAGGGTTCTCATGGAATCTGTAACAGGCCAGGAATGGTATGGTTAAAGTGGGACTGTCGCCTTTCTCAGGGATACCCTGGGACACATTAAGGTAGCGTGATCCTATAAAAGCGATGCTATTCACACAGAGCGCCAGAAAGCAAACTGCGAGTAGGGTAAGCAATGACGAAGGGAGGGGAGTGTTTATGAATGAATGTATGTTATAATAATATAAGTGTGTGTGAGCATGTACAGGTGTAAGGGTTTGTGTACAAACAGAGAACTGTTGTATGTTAATGTAAGTTTGCTTTGCGTGAATGTTTATACATATGTGTACCAGTGTGTATGGGGGGGCAAAGGGCCCATGGGCCAGAAGGTGTCAGCTCTCCTCTGTAGATAAATATTGATGTATCTATATATGAAAACCCACCTTCTATACATACAGGACCAGCTATCTTCACTTCTCAGTCTGCATATTCATCCCTCTCCGTTATTGTATTGCTGTTCTTAAGTCGCTGATAGAAAGGCTGTCTGAACCGATCAGCAACTAATTCTGAGGTGAGGAAGAAGGGAACCTTAATGAGTGCATTTTGCAATTGTAACCATATATTGAACCATAACTTCCCTTTTTATGCGTACCCATGCAAATTAGATTTTTTTTTAAAGATGTACTGTATGTTCATAGATTCACAATACAGTAACACCCCACATACATGTGTCTTCTATTTACTTATTCCAATTTTTTCTTTGAAGAGGATTCAAACTACCGGTAGCTCTCTGCGCTGCTGGTTTTGTCAGTACAAGATGTTGGTATTGATGTAGGAGATGTGTTCTGCTGAACGTCTCTCCTGCCATGTGAAATACTGCCAGTCAGGTCCAGTGAACATTTCAGGGGGTACTAACGTGACCACCCAATGCCTGTGCACAGAAAGCTGTCTAAGGGGTGGTAAGGGTTTGTCTGGGCCTGCTAAAATGTATATATACGCAGAAAACTTATACTTCTCTAAATGCCTATTTTTAACATTTAAATTCACTTTTAAAATTATTCTCTTCTCACGCAGCTTCACCATTCTGCTGTTTCTGCTGGCAATTATGTTTTGCTTGTTATCGCTACAGCCCAAATATTATTTCTTCATGGCTTTTCCACAGGAAGTTTTTGACCTTAAAAAAAAACAAACAACTTTTACCACTCCTTAGACAGCTCTTGAATGTTTTCAATGGCTATTCCTACCCACCCCAGCCACTGGGGACCCAAGACCTGGACGCCTGGTTTCTGGCCACAACGCTGAGGTTTTTTTACTTTTATTTTCATTTGTATTTCGTTTTTGTTGAATCATTTTACAGGGTTTTTTTAATTTATCAAATTATATTAAGAATAAAATGAAAAAGTGATTTTTCTTAATGCACTTTGAGAGGAGTCAGGAATTTCAGTCCCTGTGATGATCAGAATGTTCCAAAGTGAGGAAAGCAGTGGCCTAAGCCATAAAACTGAATGCCATTTTTGTTATCCAGACCTGTATACTTTACTGGTGACGCCAGAATAGAATAGAATATGAAAAGAGCTACAACTACAAGCTATGGCCTTTTTTTGTCTGGCTCCCAGATACAGAGGATAAATAGTGCTTGCACAAGTTATATCATAGAAAGTTTCTTTCATAAAGAGTTCAGGGGCAACATAGACACTCTGTAGCAGTAGATCGATACACATCTGCTCAAAACTTTAAGCACTTTAAGTGTTATATTCATAAGGCCGTATCCAGTGATGGACTGGCAGTGATGTGGCGGCCCTGGCACTTTAAGGCTGAAGGTCGGCTGATGGCGTAAGTGCGGTCAGTGGCTTAATATAACTGCTCCCTTACAGTTGTGCTGAGAAAATAAATATGGGAACAGCTGCCCCAAGCAAATTGATACGCTAAGCTAAAAGTCTTTTCTCACCTCTCATGATACACTTTTCATTCAGAAGTTTAGATCATATATGATGCTACCATCATCATAGGTAAAGAGTGTGTTCAGGGAGCCCCTCATTGAATGTAATGGGGGTGAGATACAAATCCCTCAAGTTAGATCACAAAGAGTAACGTTCTTAAAAACAAGCTTGCGATCATTAGTATTGTGTTCCTTAGCTGTATTGCATTTGAATGTTTACTTGCTGCTTTCCCATTAAGGTATTCTGTAATTTTACTCCTGAACTTCATTATGTCTTGCAAATATGTAAAAAATAGTCCGTTTTTGGTGTTTTAGTCTTAAAGAGGTAGCCATGCCATCAAAAAAACAACTAGTGTTATAAGTCTTACCAGTTGAGAATGAGGACGTGTTTGTGCAGAGGTCTTTGCCAAACGATGCATAGATTTCCTCCTTAGACTTAGGTGTGAAGGGAGCCCAAGGTTGAGAGCTTGCCCTAAGCCCCATTGGATATAAAGATCTGGGATTACGAAATGTTTAGGAACCTTAATACCTAATTTAACGAATTCCAGGAAATTCATCATGTGACTGATCTTTCTAAAGAACTTTGTAGGCCAGCTTGGTCCACCTGCTCAGGTTCACCCCTCACCTGGCGCTTTCAGTGGCCTCTTTGTCTAGAGGTTCTATTTTGTGAAGCATTTTTCTATGTTGAATGTGTGATATGGGTGAAGCTAGTTGAGGTTGTGGCTACGGTAGGCCTGTGATATCCTCTGTTGGTCCCACCTGGTTTGGCTGCTCTTAGATCACAACTGAATAATGCCTCGATCTCCAGAAGGTCTTCATACTTTCTTTGAAGAGACGGTTGTTACTGCCATTGGCATCATGATGTCCATGACAGTTACAGACAATAGAGAGGGAACAAAGATGTTTCATATAGAATCTGGGATAGACAAAAGTTCTACATCATGGGTTTGGTGGAATCTTGCCCTCCTAGATTTTCAGACTTCTCACCAAGCAACATTAACCCCTTAAGGACAATGGGCGGCCCCCAAAACCATTGAAGACAATGCATTTTGAGCCCGTACATGTACGGGCTTTGTCATTAAGGGGTTAAAAAAGTAACTTGTCTGCCGTATGAAATTACTGTAGGGGGAACCTGTCCATCATCTAACACGAAACCACAAGCTCAACACTTTTAAAATTGGAAACCTATACTGCTGCCAATGGAAGCACTAGACATAAGATTATAGCGTGTCTGTTTGTTTATGTTACAGCTTATATATATCTAAGATTATAGCTACAAAATCCACTCTGGGCTTTTAGTTATTGAGCAGCACAAAAATATGAATGATTGTTGTGTATTTTGCGCTAATGGATCTGGGTCGTAGTAGGGGTCAGCAGCCGTCTTCATGCAGGTTCCTGCCTTTCTTGAAGATACATCTTCATTGTTTCCATCCTGCTGCGTTCAATTTGTCATCTTGTACCCAGTATTACATAACCGGCGCCTGTGGATGGCCAGGCGTTCTTCTGCGCAGGTCCTCCTGTCAGTTCTGATTACTTTAGGTCACTGGCCTTCTGTGTTTACTCCTGCAATGAATTCTCTACAATGCCTTTACTCCCACAATCATTTTTTATCTTGTATTTTTACAAAGGTCAGTGGGCTTCACCTCTGTACTAAAGCAAATGACTGCTTGTAAGTAACATTCTAAGTTTTTTGTTGTTCTTCAGACGTTAATCCATAAGCAAGACAATAATTCCTTTCTCGAGATTTGTTTCATAGTACTTTGAAATATGAAGCACCGGCTTTAAAAGGAGCCGCTGTGCTTTGTGCCGAGTGCTTCCCTGAGATTTAATTTGCCACCCACATGAAACAAGTCGGGTCTCCAGGAGGCTGTGTAGTGAAGCGTTACCGACCTCTCAATCGTTTGAAGATCCTGTAATTTGAGTGACAACCAGCAGGGGCTTCCAAAACCTCCTCGCTGTGTTGGTGGGAATTCACATGACTCCGGAAGGCTGCCACCAAGTGGCCCTGTGATGCAATACAAAGGATCCTACATTCCACTCCGAATATGTGTGGTCTTATCTGAAAGGTTGGCCTTACTTGTAAGGAAGTTGAATTTAAACATTTCTATATGGATTCAATGATGCTATTAAGTTATCCGTTTAAATATATCTGGTAATGTCCCTTTGATTTTTGCAGTGTTATGTAGAACAGACACCAGTTACTTCTTCATACACTGAAGAAAGGCGCTCACTGTTCCAAACGTTAGTAATCTAACTCTGTTATCCGTCGATCGCAGGTTATTTTTATTTCAGTAAAACTCTTGCATTCCTTGTTCAGGTTCTGTCTTTCTTTTTGTCTCCAGATTTGCTCCACATTTATATATTTCTTTGTACCAAGGGACACATATTGCCTTAATATCCACAGATTGTTTTTTGAGATATAGGAATCATGTCTATGATGCACCGCATGAAATGTAATAGGTCAGATGGGTTTTGTAGAACATATGCACAAATCACAAAACATCTGCATTTTATACCAATCTTTTGCTGGTCCATATTATAAACGTATTTACTGCCTGTTTCCTGGAAATATTTAACTTAAAGGATAAAAATCAGCCAGTGGTGTTTTAATTTCTGTTGCTTGGAAAAACATAGGAGGGCTTTTTGCCCTTCAATCACTGATTCCCCTTGATTAATCCAGAACCACAGTCTCTTGCTTTGCTTTGCAAAGTTATGTCTTCTACCCAACCCTCTTAGATTTCAATGTAATGTACAATTTGTCAAACTGTAATCCGTTCTGTACGCCATTCTTAGAAGAATCCAATCCAAATACCCTGTTCAGATATGATAGCCATGTGTAAGGATTGAGGAGAGAGAGGAGTCCAGTATGCAGGTAGAATACGCCAGGTGAAAAAACAACAGGTACTGAAAATAGCAGAGTCCGTATACAGAGCCAGGGTCAGGTTCACAGGAGATCAGGAGAGCCGTTAAGTAGACCAGGGTCGGTACACAGGAGATCAGGAGAGCCGTTAAGTAGACCAGGGTCGGTACACAGGAGATCAGGAGAGCCGTTAAGTAGACCAGGGTCGGTACACAGGAGATCAGGAGAGCCGTTAAGTAGACCAGGGTCAGGACAATAGAAAGCAGCAACGTCAAAGGAATAGCCAGGATCATACACGGGAATCAACAAATAGAGCTAGAAACGCAATACACGGCACAATAACTGAGCACTGAGCTTTGCTCAGTGCTCGGTTTTAAACTTGCCGCTCTGGGCATACTCCGCCCCCGAGCGTGACGTCACTCAGGCGCGTTCCCCGGCGTCTCCACTCGGGGACGCATAAAGCTTGTTGGACAGACACACCGAGACAGACACACCGGCTGCCGAGAAGGGGAGAGAAGCGTCGCGGGATCCAATACCCGCGGCTAACGGGTATTCAGGTGAGTGGCTACGTTGGGGTCCGGGACCCGGATCCTGACACCATGTTTAAAAGAGCTTAATGAGATGGACTTCAACGGTGCAGCTCCAGCGAAGGGAACAGGAACGTAACTTGTCTCCTAGAAGAAATATTTAATAATCTTCAAGAAAAATATGCTGTTGCTATCCATAAACATTAATAAAGGCAAAAAGTTTCCATTTTGAGCTGTTGAAGACCTCTACTTGTCTCTTAATGCCACTGTCTGACCTTGTAGCGCCGTGGTTTGGTGCAGAGCCTAAATATGTAAGCATTTTATGTATAGAGACTTCACAAGGTGGCAGTACTTTACACATACTACTCGATGACTGGGCAGAGCTAGTAGGGGTACCAAAGGCTGTTTGATGGGGGGTCCACCATGGCAATTGGTGCAGCTCCTTCCCTCACTTTGGTTAAAGAACTTCTGTGTCTAGAGAAAAGTAAACATGGGTTTTGTACAGCCTTGTCTTTTGGGTCCATTTAATTACAATGTTTTTTTTGTGCAGGAGGAGGGGTGATACGGAGAGATACTTTGGCTACATCTCCTGGTTTCCAGTCTTGTGTCAATGAAGACATCTTCTGTGTGGGCGATACTAGGCCCGTTACAAACCGGGACAAGCAGGGGAAACCTGATAGGAACGTGCTGCATCTTAGTCTGGAGATACTGGTGAGTGTGAACCTGTCACAGCTTTCAGCATAATCCTTTGTCAAGTTGTGTGCCAAACATAAACCACCATTTTTAACACATAAAGAAGTTCATTAGAAATAATATGAGCGATATATAGAGGCAAGAAGGTATGCATCCACTGAGATCTGTTTAGCACAAAGGTGAGAGAGCACTAATAGTTTAGGAGCCAGGATACCCTGATAAATGTATGGCGGCCACTTACTCCCTTCACCACGCTTGGCTGGCAAGTTGCTACCTTGATCACCTACCTTCACAGAGGAATCCCCGTGATTTGCTTGCAATAGGTGATTACCCAAACTGGGTTCAGGTACTTCAGGTTAATAAGGTGATACAATATGACCATGTTGCAATAAGAGCAAGCAATCATTTCTGCAGAGTATGATGGAGATATTTAAATTGATTAATAATAACGATGATGTATGTAGAAGGCCAACTGATGTTTTTTAAAGCTGCTTTTTATATCACACCACTGATTACCCCTTTGACACCAAAATACTATAGTCCTTTTTGGGTTAATATGTTGCTCATGGTGCGTAAAGGGTTAAAGGGACGCTATCATCAAACCGTTCATTGTACACTATTTAAAAATAGCTACAGTTTTGTAATGTTTTTTTTACAATTCTAATTATTTGTCTTACTTTATGTAACATACATTTAGCTACATTGCTGTCAGAAATAGGTCTGATAAACTAAAGAGTATACAGTCTATTCTTATTATACACACTGAGTCAGATACATTGTATCTCCTTTGGCCTTTGTGTAAAAAAGAAAGTAAAATATGATGGAATTATGCAGAGGGTGTATGTACAGATGAGGTTATATGGAAAATAATATAATATATAGAAAATAAACAGAACCAAACCACTCTGCACTATGTTACACCATTCATTGGATAGACAATCTATGACGGTCCTAATGCATTAGCTACACAGCCAGAAATCCAGTGATACATGCTGACAAGCTGCATCCGCGGGCATTTCATAGGTTTATGAATCACAATAGGTGGCGTACGCTGTTGAAAGAGACGGACAAAAACTATCCCCTATAGTTTACCCTTTTTAATCACATCAATTCTGGTGGAGTGCCAGACATCTGCCCCAGGCTTGCCACGCTGCCCTGTTTTAACTCCCTATATGCCCTTCTGCCTCCAGAAATGCCTTATACCCCCTATATGCCACTCTGCCATATAGGGGGTTAAAAGGCATTTATAGAGGCAGAGTGGCATATAGGGGGTTAAAAGGCATTTCTGGAGACAGAGTGGCATAAAGGGGGTTAAAAGGCATACCATGGGGCACTCTGTCTCCAGAAAAGCCTTATGCCCCCCATATGCCACTCTGCCTCCCTGATATGCCTTATACACTCCTATATGCCACTCTGCCCCATGATATGCATTTTAACCTCCTATATGTCACTTTGCCTCCAGAAATGCCTTATACCCCTATATGCCAAACTGACATTTAGGGGGTTAAAAGGCATATCATGGAACAGAGTGGCATATAGGGGTTTAAGGCATTTCTGGAGGATGAGTGGCATATAGGGGGCATAAGGCAGAGTGGCATATGGGGGGCATAAGGCTTTTATATAAAAAAATATTATACAGTTTGTTAAAATAATAAATTTGTTTACTGACCTTCTACTTCTTCCACTTTGGGGCTTTTTCATCCTGGCCTCCGTCCTCTGGTAGCTGCAGGCCGCCATTTTCTATGTTGACAGGATGTCAGTGACAGGACATCCGGTGCTGCAGCAGTCTGAGTGCAGGGGGCGGAGCTTTCACCCCTCACGCTCCTCCCATCACTATGCGCCCTTCAGACTGCTGGAAATCTTATCTAAACAGCTGCTGGGTGCTGATCCGGCTGGCCGGAGCTACTTTCATTCTTTTTTTATTTTTTAAATTTTAATATGCCGGATCGGCTTGCCATATAAAGTAAAATAAAAGTATTAAAGTAGCTGCGGCCGGCGGTGTCAGCACGCATCGGCCGTTTCGATTAAATTTCCATTAATCTGATGGCCGCATAGTGATGGGAGCAGCGTGGGGGGTGAAAGGTCCATGCGAGGCCGCTGAGTGCTGATGCCGCCGGCCGGCCCTGCTTTAATACTTTAATAAAAAAAGAATTGAAGTAGCAGCGGCCGTTTAAAGTAGATTTCGGGCAGCCGCCCAGCCTACAAATCAGTCCGGCCCTAGTGGGGGGTTTTTCCCCCACTACCAATAAAAAATATTTTTTTATTATTATTTTTTTGTACTTTCCCTGATATTTTCATCAAATTGTATAGAATATTGCTGTGTGCATTTCAAGTATCACACTCTTCAACGTAGCACAGCTGGAAACTATCACAAATATTTACACCAGTGACAAGGCTCCAGCGTCTCATTGATATGAGGTGTCCGGCTGATTCCCGGTCAGAGAGGTTCTCGTCTGTTTGCCTTCCCTCCCTTCACAGGCAGTGGGAGTGGATAAAAAGCCTGCTGTGCTTACCTGTTACCTGAAAGCAGGGAGGTAGGGTAATTTGAAACCAGCTCTTTTCACGCCGTCTCTGGACGGTGACATTTGCATTCTTTAGAAAGGCTTCCACAACGCGGAAGAGAACGATTTCACCCTCTTTTCAGCTGAAAGGATCTGTCTGTCTGTCTGCCTGCCTGCGAAGCAAAGAAGTCATTTTTAGCATTGCTGGTTTTGCGGTAAAGTTTTTTTTTTTTTTTCTTCTTTCTCACCCCGCTCTGCTGAAGACATGCTGGCTCCATCTGCAAAGTTTTTACTTAAAGCTAAATTGAGATTTCGCCGGGAGAGACCTGAGGCTAGAGTGACACAGGAAATCTTTTCGGAGTTGTCATGCCGGCTTGGTGCTCACAAAGACGTTGTTATTTGCGTGTAATTAAAACTGCCAAGCGACCGCAGAGACTGCTTTACAAGCAGGAAGCAGGAATCCAAAGGTCTCCGCTGCAGAGTTTCCAAAAGGAATAACAAACTTTCTACTTCTGTATATTTTAATTCTACAAAAACAGATTTGGGATGACTTTGTTGCAGAGGCTAACTTGTACAAAGGATATGTTCTGAACTTTCTTGGTTTTTATTTTTGTTTGAAAAGAATGAATATTTAATATAACTTTTTTTTTTGTTTGGTCAAAGTGTAAGTTTCAGTTTATTTAAAAACACGGTGGAAAATCCATTTTTTTCTTTTGGTTCTTGCATTGTTGTAGATACTGTAGCCCCTAGCTCACCTAATACGGTTACAGGACATAGTTATTTGGGGATATGGAACTAAAAGCCAATGTTCCCACAGAGTCCCAGGCTCCAGCGGTGGTGTCGGCAGCTGCACACAATGAGGCTGCTCCATCTCTGCTAGGCAAATTTTCCATAAAGTCATTTTTTGGGTTTGCAGCAAAGCCTAAAGAGGAAAATGCAGTCCTGAAAGCATTCAGATCCACCGGGAACAAACCAGAGGTGCAATCAGACACCCTCGCCTTTTCCCAGGAGTCAAGCAACACCGAAGCACAGCGTGACAAATCAGAAGGAGGAGCTAATTCTTCTGAAAGCTTAAAAGAAGTGGCAACCATTAGAGATGAGCAAACGAAGGAGATAGAGCATTCAGAGTGGATACAGGTTCGGGATACGGATGATTTACCCAGTGAAAAAGAAATAGATTCTCAAGTCTCCATGAAACAAGTTAAACCTGCTACAAGTGAGAAGGTCAACAGAGTACCACATCCTCCGATGGATAATCTGGGTGGGACTGAAGTCCAGGTTTTACAAGAGCAAAATGATGAAAAGAAAGGAGTACACGCGCAGCGTCTGGAAGCCTCAGATATTCACAAGGATGCAGAGACGGCTTCACGTATCCTATATGACACCACGGACTCAGATGTTTGTATGAAGGAAATCTACGACCAGGATGGTATGCTTGTGCGTGGAACTCTTGTACATACAACCAGTGATACTGATTCTGACAGCGAGAGTCCTGAAGAAGTCACAGGAAAACAAACAACAAAGACCCCAGAGGCCCAGGATTATTCTGAATCTCATGTACCACTTAATAGTGTCCCCATCCAGGAGCCAGAAACCCAAGAGCCAGGTAATGAGGACTTTGTAGAGAAGGACAAAGGACAAATCAGTCTAGATATGGCAAAATTCACTGGAACCAACATAGAGGCAGATAACGTGTTTACACCGGATAAGGATACAAACTGTCCTGATGTCACAAGCAATCCAGAACATCGGAAAGACTCTCTACTTTCAGACAGTCAGGACGAAAAGCCTTTCCAACTGCCCGCTATATTTAGCGGTCTTCGCATACATAAGAAGGGAGCTCCTGTACAGGAGAATGAAACGGTCACGGTAAAGGCAGGGGACACCGATCTGGCGATGTTAAAGCTGTCCCAGCCAGTGCAGAAGGCAAAGTTGCCTGTGGGTTCGCCGGTCAGAAAGCAGGAGCCAAAGAAGACAGCAGAACCCAAATCCAGCTCCAAGTTCATGGAACAGCTCTCCCAGCTGCTGAATTTTGATCTCCCAAAGCAAGATGAAAAAGAGGTAGACATACCCTCAGAGCAAAGTCAAGAAGAATGCGTGGAGCAGAGCACTGAGGTTATTACAGAAAAAAACCCAGAACCCCAGGAATCTGCCCTGGATGCATTTAGATCTTTTTTCACCGGGCCTTCCAGAAAGGTTGCAAAGCAAGAGTCCCCTGACTTGGAGACTGTGAAGCGGAAACAAAAGAGCGAGAAGGAGTCTCTGAAGGCCATATTTGACAAAACCAGGCATAATGACGCTGATGACTCCTCTGATAAGAAAAATGTAAGCTTTCTATACCCCATCAGAACAATTGTATGTGTAAATATGCTTGCGATGACCTCAAAATACATTATTCAGCTTCTGTAAGGTCAATGTCAGCCTTTTAACTGTCTTCATTTTCCTAATTTTGGTGAATGTCATTCTTTTTAGCGGTCTCGATACATCTGGACAATGGGGTGATTTAATACTTTTCACTTTAAAACGAAAGACCATAGCAGATTAGTTGAGTTACATCTTAAGCACTGGCAAATGTTATTCATTTGATATTTTTCACTATTGTTTACTTGGACTAACAATGAGATTTTATATTGCTAAGAAGCCATTTTTTGTACAAAACTGCGTTTTAACGTTAGTAAAAAAAAAACGGCACCTATTGTTGTCATTAAATATAGACTTGCAATAAAGACTCTAAAGCAATGTTGGAGCCAAAATATAATTGCGATAGATCCTCTAAACAGAGCTCCATCTTAATATGGTATATGAAACTATTCTTGACTCTTTTATTATTGCAGCCCGACCATAGCCCATCTGATCCAGAAGACAGGACTCCAGGGAGACTTCAGGCTGTGTGGCCACCCCCAAAACCCAAGGATGAGGAGGAGAAAGTTGGTTTGAAGTACACTGAAGCAGGTAGGGGAGCATCGGTGAGAATCACATTTGTTGCTGTTTGGTACAGAAGCTTTTTACATCAAACCGACGGACGGCTGATCCACAATTCCTTTTGTGTTTCTACTATAAATTAAGAGATGGGTCTTGAGATATTGAGGTTTATTCATAATAGCTTGAGATGCAGGTGAGGTGAAATATTTCATCTCACCGACCAAAATGTGCTCTATGAAAGGTCAACCTCGCCATCTTTTTTGGCTTCACGGACTTGTTCTGGGCAAGAGGAGTCCTCACTGGGGTTGGCCTTTTGTAATGTATCGTTTTACTGGTAACGATGATTGATTTAAATGTTTTGACTCGCCTGCAATTTGTGATTTGCTCACTAAATTGTTAGGTGTCATTTTGGTTTTAAAATGTGTTGAAAGGTATGTCCCTTGCATGGCAAGACTTATGTAGCTGGTATTCGGAGGAGATTAGAAGTTTCCCACCTGTTGTCAGTTTATTGGGAGGGTGCATGTGTCATAAAGTCTACGTAGTACGCAGTCTGGTTTTTTGGTACTTGGAAGTAAAAGTACCTTAGCATATTAAGAGGACATGCAGGAGAGCAATTGCCTCCTGGACTGGCCCAAGTTAAAGATTTTGGGCCACTACCTGAAGCTTTTCTGGGAGTTTTATAGCTATTCTACACACAGGCACCAGGCTTTATAAAGCAGAAAAGACTTTAAATGGCGTTCATGTGATGACTGCACAGACAGGATGGGGGTTTAATCGGAGCATGTTGCCTACTAGACTGTTTTCTGCCACTTTATTAGTAGGGCACTTGGTTGCCCCTGGGCTGAATGTTGCCAGACCTCCCGTGAGGACGAGAGATGTGTTCTGTTGTGAATGTGCTCTTGGTGCTTAGGAATGGGCAGTGTGATTCAGTTGCTGGTGTGCTAGGTGGAGTTGTAATGTTTGTGTACAGTACCTGATATCTGTTTACTAGGAAGAGGTAGGATTAATGTGTCACTTTACTTGTTTTAGCACAGGAAGTTGGGCGGTTCATCACTGGCCGGTTTGCATTACAAGGAAGAAAGAATAATTAGTGTTTGTGTGTGTATAAGATAACAAGTCTTTGTTATGCGTTGGTAGGAAGCGCAAGACTCTTGTTTCTGCATTAAGAAGCGCTGTATGTCCTCCAACGTCTATGGATTACGAGCTGATTATGCAGATGACATTTGTACGCTGCATTCAGAGGCCGTAGAAACACAGGAGACGAGTAGTGTCAAGTTGATACCTTTATTGGGTAACTCAGTTGACTTAGAGCACAAGCTTTGGAGACCTCAGGGGTTTCTTCTAGTATAGAAAGTCCTGCTGAGAGTTATCTTTCCATATGTTGCCCGTGTTTACTTCACTGGTTGCTGCCTCTCCATTGAATGAGTGGAGCATTGGTGTAGGTATTTTATTATGTCATCCTTTTTGTCAATTATTGTGCCAAACGGGCCACTGGGGTGCAGAACTCTTTATTAACCTGGAGAGAGTCAATGGATACGTCTACCAAATAAAAAGACATCATGATCCTTGGCATACCACCGGTATTGGAAAGGATAGCTGTTGATTATAGGAGTTGGAGTCTGGTTTAACCACTTCAGCAAAGATCAGCATCTTTTTTTCATCATAAGTGAATATAGTTGTTGCAGACGTACATATTAAGGCAGCGGAACCAGTTTTTCCACATAATGATAGTTTGTTAGCTGATTCATATATATACTTCACGCTGTACTCTTATGTAAAACACACCCAGCTCCCAGTTAATACCGAATTTCTAAATTAGTTACTGTGTTTAAAGCAGATGTGAGAGGTGTGAGCTGTGTCAAAAGGAGATTATTTCCTGTAATAGGAATCCAAAAAGCTAGCAAGCTGTGGCTTCTAAAAGTTCCTGACCTTTTCTAATACTGCTTGTAGCAGAGCCATGATTTAACATAGGTTGTTCAGCCCCTGATCTGCTAATCAGACAGGTGGGGGAGCTTTGAGTATGGGATTTCGGGGACGCAGAGGGTATGGCCTTCATTGACAGATAAATGTTCCTGTACATTGATTTATTGTTAAAAGTCATCTGTGCAAGCATGAAACACTATCAGAATCTGCATGTGCACAGAATGCACGCTTCAATTAGTTTTGTTAACTTATTTTTCTCGCTACATTTCTTTCCTTTCCCCCTCTAGCTTATCTCCTATCCCCTGCTGGGGAGTGACCTTGTCCATTCACAGCACCCCAAACCCTGGACTCACCAACCTTGTCCAGGTCCTGGTGGGGAAGGGGCTGTGAGCTTGGGGTTTTAAAGTGTGAACCAGCCAGGAACTCCTACGTTTTACAGTCTACAGTCAAAAAAAAGCCCCGTTCCTGTCAAAGGAAACACTGAACGCATTCTCTGTACCACCTCCTCCAGGATAGCAGATACCATAGATAAAAGCTGGAAACATAGTCTTGCCTTCCCCTCTGTAAACTCATGGCTACACCACACATGTCATGGAAAGCATGTTCTGCCTGGGATTATCTCCAACCAAGAGGTCACACTATATAAACCAAGCATTGTCCTGATAATGTACAGATCATCCAGTATACAATGGATCTTATCTTCCAAAACATAAACTGTACCTACTGCCCATGTTGGCAAGAGGTGCTGATCCGAGTCAAACATATTATAGTAAAAGGATCAGTAGCCGGCACCTGCTGGTAGTGGTGATGGAGGAGCAGTTGGTCCTGCCATCTGATGTATGGCGTGATAGCCTTTCAGATATTGCCACAGTGGCTTTAGGTGTTCTAACTTTTTTTGGCTAGTATGTATTGGACATGCCAGTGTTCTGCAGCCATGTGTGTGAAATGCTTTGGGGCAATATAGTTGTGTTTCTTTTCAGGCCAATATTAACCAGCTTGCCGTGGACTTGCTGACATAGTCCTTTGTGTGAGCAGCTCATTGCTCTGAAATATATGAGGGTACATTAACAAACATTGATCATTGATCTGAAGATCCAATTAATGTAATGAACACAATGGTAATGTAAATCAAACAATTTAAAAGGAGCCAGTGATTTGGGCTCTGATATAGACCATTGGCTTTGCTGTAGAATTGGACAGTAGAGGTTTACCCTTATTCAGAGCTTATTTGCGTATATCATTCCCCTTGTATGTGGCTACTAGATAAGACAGCAGATTAATCCTGAATATACAATGATTCACGAGCGATAAGATGGGAGGTGTGCTGAGCAGGGATAGATTAGGCTGACACCCTGTTCTGTTTGCAAAAGGAGTGATTTCAAACACGATGTTGTGGAGACTCGGCATGTTCTAGACTTTGATTCTCACTTATTTTAGAGAAGTCAATTAGATGGCAACACCCCTGAAAAATTCTTGCTTTAGTGCACAATCCTGATTGTGTGATCGGCTGGCATCACAACCTGTTTTTAGTTATTTAAGCTTCTGTGCGTCCTTCCACTTTGTCCAATAAACATCTAGCGGGATATTAAATAATGCCCATTTTATATTTTAATATTTAATATATATGCCTACCTTTTGGTTTATCCATGTATTGAGTAAGGATCGTTGGATGGAAGCGATATGTTCATAGCAGACCCCATGCTTTCCAAGGACACCGCATATCTTGTGTAGCTTGGCAATAGTCTCAACAATATAAAAGCACTTTTGATTCTTTTACCTAAACCTAGGTTATTTAGCACTAAGCCACAAGAAAAGGTTATGGTAGATTTGTTTTGCAGAAAGTGGAAAATAGTGAAATACTTTCATTACAATGTATCATATTTTAAAGCAGAACCCCATGAAACAATGTTAGACGCTTTGGAGAAGATTAGAAAATATTTTCAGTTTAAAAAAATAAAATAATGGTTTATTTTGTTTACCATCTTACTGCGTGTTATTGCCTGTGTTCACTATTGTGTTTTGATGCACAATTATGGTAGATATGTTAACGGTAGAATTAACTCGGTACAAATGTTTTACCTGTCGTTTGCAGAATATCAGGCTGCTATCTTACATCTAAAGAGGGAACATAAAGAGGAAGTGGAAAACCTGAAGGTATGGGATTATTTTTATTATGTCTTACTTTCTCTATTCGATGTTTGTGATATATATAAAGTGAGTAGAATGTGTGTGTAACGGCAATAAAACATTATGCAATCTTACCACTAGGAAGCAGTGTCACTCTGCTTATGATCTCCCAAGGGCCGGGAAGCGGGAGTCACCTGCACACATTATCCGGGTTCTTTCTGCTTTGATGCATTGAGTTCAGATTGATTCTCCGGAAAGGAGGAGGCTAGCTGAATAGTTCAGTACCTCGTTATTGTTGGGGAACACTAATCATAGAAAGATAGAATTTGAGAGCAGATAAGAAATAGTCAACCTGTGTAGTCTGCCCGTATTTCTGTGCCATAGAAACAAACCTTATCTGGTCCTGGAAAACGATCGCGAATGAATAATAGCCAGAGTCAGTTAAAGTACAACAAAGTCATTTGTAAGCACAGAAAATTATAGGCGGAATATGTTACAACGTGTAATAGCTCAGCGCAGAAGTAAAGTCTGAAGAAGTAATTATGGAGAAATCACAGGAGCCCTTAAGCAATTTGTGTTCATGTATTTTTTAGCGAGCCCTGGTGTACAGTACAAATTGTTGAGTTAAGATCCAATATATTCTCTCTGAATAACAATGTTAATGTTCTGGAATCTTGTTTAATGAGGAAGCAACTTGTCCTCTCAGTTCTCTTGCTCTTCAGATAACCAAACTCATGCATGAGATGATGTCGCGTCACCCTTTGGAGGGTCTGTGGGACATGGAGACGTGTTCTCAGTTTAACCTCCCTGTTTATCCTTAGGGTTACCACAGACCTGCTCTAGATTCTGTTTATGGGTTTACAAACATTGATGACGCCAAATGGAACAGTTGGTACCTGTATGAGTTTTTTTTAACCAGCCATTTAGGTGTCCATGAGCTATTGGGCTGTTTATAACACATTAGGCTAGTAACACTACCAGGGCCCACTATCCTGGCCCAACATTGTAAATGGAGTAGTCTGATTTAGGTGGTGACTCCATGATGTCCTTGGCAGTCCTTCTCTGTTGGCAGCAATAGGTGGTTCGGGGGTAGATTGTAACCTATGACTGAAGAGGTAGTAAGTGTCTGTTCAAGTATATTGAAAATATAACATTTTGTTTTCTTCATGATAGCTCTTGTGATTGTTTGTTTACTAATCGTAACTAGACCTCCTTAAAATAAATGTTGGAGAGCCCTGTTGTGAAGCTGAAGCTCTGTCCTTGTTTAAGAATAATTTAAGGGCTGGTAAATATCTGAAGGTTAATGTGAGCATTTATGATCTCTGAGCCGTGAAGGGTAAAGCACCAGGCCAAAGATCCTGTTTTATAGTTAATATCTCCTATCACGCCATGGACTTGCGTTAATTCTTCTTTCTTGGGACCCACTTTCTTAAGAAACTTTACAAACCTGCATATTTAGCATTACTGGGCACCTTTCAGAGAACTTTACTGCCACTTTTAACCCATTTTTGGTCGGTTTGATCAGAGATCCCGTAGAAGCTGGGCACCACGACCTCTTTCAATTACCAAATCCGCTTTTAGACATGAATGCATTTAAAAAAAAGATGGAGCCATGACTCTTGGGAGCTGCAGGACTTAGTGTTATGTAGTATAGCATATACTAATCTTTCTGGAGGCATTTAGCCAGCTCCGTGATGGACATCGTGTGTTCCGAAGTAGCCCATTAAACATAGCCTTGCTACTTTATCGAGTGGTGTGGATTTGGCAGTAACTGGTAACCCGTTTCACACCACAGTGCTCTGTGAGCCTGATCTCTTGGCCCACTAATATTTTCTTCATCCCAAACTTGGCTCTGTTATTTGGGAGCTGAGCTTTTGATGAAAGCTTTGAGAGGCTGCTGTGCTTTATATCTTTCACAGTTTGCATGTTTAATGGCGGTTGGCGGTGGATTTTGTTTGGATTCCTATGGTTTTAATGGTACTTGGAACATCACAATGGATTTCTTGATAACAACTCTGTATGCTGTCCAGAAAGTAACATTTGAAAAATCTGCAATGTCTTTGAACCCGTTTTACTTGTTGTTTCCGCCTTTTTTCATATAGTGTTTAATACAATAGATATCCAATGATAATGTTGCACATATAAAGAATGCTTTTCATCTGCTTTCCCATGTTCTCATAGGGAATTTTGCTCACATTAGTGTTTGGTGCCTCTGAGGGGGATACATTCTGCTATGGGAAGTTCAAAGGTGTTTTGTATTCTAATAAATGTCATACTACCATAGAACATTTTTAACAATCTATATTGGTTTTTGTCTAGGTAACATCACATGTTTAGAGCATACGTGGAGTAGCATTAGTCTGTATATTCCCTTGACAATACTCTTCTAAACACTCTAGGACCCTGGCAGTGGTGTATTCTGGCCTATGTTCTGGCAAAGCTACTCTGGGCCAGTCCTAGGGCATCTGGGTTTAGTTTTAATAAACCATAAGTTTACATAGGAAGTTTAAGCCCCTTGATATCGCCATAAATTTTGAAGGGCCAATGCCAGTGATCTTCTCTTGCAGAAAGATGCTCCAACCGGTAACAAGAGTTTTAAGGCTCCTCGCATTATTGCCGTTAATGATTTGAAAAGCCCGTGCAAACTCCTTGTTTATTGACCCCAAATCTTTTGATTCAATTATTTAGTGAAATATGTTCTTGGAGCCTCCCCAAAACTCATCGTGAGACCCAGCCTAAAGCTCTCGGGCAACTGGCTCGTGGAAAGGTCACTGATTAATTCAACATGGCATATTTCCATAGACATTCATCTATACTCCAAAATCTCATAGATCACTTCTTAGACTCCTTGGTCTGTTAAATCTAAATAGAGATATGTAAGACACCCGCTTCAAAGGCAGTGCTTTTACCAGTGAAACACTTGCCCCAGGCTCCCTTTTTGCATCTTCTTTGTTCTGTTGCGTGGAGTTAGTTTGATTTCTTCAGGTGCCTCGAGTCCTTTTTTCATCTTTCTCCACAGCATTGTTTAATCTTCTGTAAGCACCATTTCCCATATATAGTTCCACTTTCTTTTTAACATATCAAAGTATAGAGCTAATTTCATCCCCTTTCTTCCCAGAGGGCCTGGAGTTCCCTCCAGCACTGCAGAGGTGAAGCTCCCATGTGCATCTGATCATAGGGTCCCAGGTACTTGGACGCAACTAGCCTCATTTTATGGATGCTGGCTGAGGTCTGATTGCCTTCCTTCCAAATGCTGGTATTGTGACCTCTGATTGGTGTGTTTTTGATTTTCTAACAAGCATGTTTTCTTCTGGAGCCGATTTTGGCATTTATTTTTATTGATTTCTTTCCTTTTATTTCTTTGTACATACTCCCAGTTTACCCTGTACACACTGGTCATACACAGATGTTCAGTGCCAGAGTTTAACAAACTAGCAATGTGAATTTCCAAAGGAGGGGGTATCCATATTTTTCTTTTGGGGGGGGGGTCGATATCTTTACGTTCTATTTTTGTTGACCATCTAGCATAGAATCTATTTTCAAAGTTATGTTTATAGAGGGATCGGACGAACACCTCTAATTAATGCCTTATCTCATCAATGTATTTGAAGTTAAAGAATTGGAGCGATAATGTGCGACTCTTAACCCGGTGCATACGGGCTTTATCCCTCATTGAGAACCGTCTTTATCGTTTAAGAGCCTATCTCTTGTTTTCTGTTGAGTAGCACAAAGCAGATTAAACTAAATGTATGTGAAACTTGATTAGAACCAAAAAACTGTTTACATGAAGCCCATCTGGAAATTAGAAGAAGGAAATGTGTAATAGTTCTCATACCTTCTGAAAACAGATCTTTGGTGGAGTGCTGAAGAAGGTTCTCTTCAGGACAATATGTCTGTTCCAGAATGTGTCTCGGGCGTTACCACTTTCTTTTTTTTTTTCCCGGCCTTTTTATTATGTTTTTTGTGTTTTGGATTGAGTCACTAGGATTTATTGACACAGAGTTTGTACTTATTTCTGCTAAATTCTTTGGGCGTCTTTCGTACCCTTATTTTCCATAAAGGGGTAGAGGTTGGACCACAAGAGAACGTGCGTAACCGACGAGACTCATAAAGTGCGGCGAATCAGATCACTTAATAGAACCATTTATCAAAGAACGTTCCAAAGAACTGGGCCTTGATTTCGACCACGTCATTGAGTTGGATGAAAAACGTATGTCTTTCCACATGAAACTCTCTATTGCTCCGAGCCACCTTGCACCTTCTACCAAAACATCACCACGGCCTTATTATTTGTTTAGGTAGTTTCTCAGTGTATTGTGTATTCCCTCTAATGGAACTAGAATAGAAACATTGACAGTTATTGGTTTTTTTTAGGTGAACCCGATGCATTGTGTAAACATTCTGCTGAATGACTTACATTCATTATGGGAAAGGGGCATAATCCTTCTGTGCTCCTCGCTTTTGGGCACTTTAGATGGTTACGGTGGGAAAGATTATCAACACTGCTTACGCAATTCAGTATGAACCCTAGTGTTTTAGGAATAGCTTCGAATAGGTAACATTTCAGAACTATTCTGCTTGATATATGTGCCATTTGTCTCTTTGTGGAGAGAAGATGGGGGGGGGGAACTCCAAAGGTAAACTATTAAGTAATCTACAATATTTCTTATAATGTGTACCCTTTCATGTTTCTCATAGATTGCCTATAAATTATGCCATAGACAAGATCCTTAACCAACACCAGGTGTTCCGAAGAGTCAACATTCTCTGCCTATGACTGTAGACATGATAGAATCAGAATATAAGATGGATTCTAAACCCTAACATCTTCGTACAACTGTTACAAACGCTCACAGAGCATAAATATTCTGATCGAACTATGAAATTGTGTTGGCGCCTCTTCCGCCATTTAACTTATGTTTAGTGATATCGTGCATTTAACGAAACCTACCTTTTTAGAATGCGTTGCTATGTTTTCTAAGCAGAAAATGGTTACTACCCTTAATTCCAACCAGATGCACGTTGTTTAGTCTCTTGCCAAATGCCAGATAGACGTTATTAATTGAGGGCAATTTGATGATGATGAGAAGGCCCCGCAGAATTATCATTTAATGACCCATGCCGTATTACATAGGTTTTCCTTTTCACAAATAGATTTGGGGTATAACTACAAAACGTTGTTGGGAAAATATGATGAATTGTTAAGTCCCAACAAAAGGGGGGGGAAAGCAGCTCTTTTTTTATCAGCAATTGATTCATCTGCTCTCCAGACTCCTAATATGTTGACTTCATTAGAGGAGGATTGATTAGCGTTAGAAGGAACGTTTACAATAAAGAACAAGAAATCTGCTTTTGTTTTTATGCAGCGCTGCCAATGTATACAACTCTGCACATGGAAGAGGAAATCACACACATTTAATCACTAGAAACCACCTAATTAATCTCTGTCCCTCCTCTTGCGGGGCTCTGTTGATAAATGCAGCGATTATCTTCCAGCGTCATCAGAACTGGGGCACAGGTTGATGATGATACCAGAAATAAAGGTCAAGTTTGGGGTTTAAACAGCATAAAAAGAACCCATAAAATAATCCAGTAATGAAAACCATCGATTAATTGTCTTCTTCTTGTTATTGATTCAGATTTATGTTTTCCAGCATTACGTCATATCTGCCTCCACAAAAAACATACCCAGTGCATTTCATACAAATGTCCCTTTTTTCCATGGCCCCCCCCTCCAGTGCAAATCATATTGACGTTCTACTTTCATCTCAAGTAGTTCTTGACTTTTCATGGACTCTTCCTGCGTCGTTCTAGACAAACTCTCTTCACAGCTTATTTACAGTTGTGTGGTTGCTGTCCAAAGCTATTATAATATATTATTTTTTGGGCAAAGAAGTAATTTTTAAATATGTGATCCCACATGCTACTCAACAAGAAATAAGAGGATGTATTAATACTAAAGTGAAAGGAAAAATATTATATTATGTTATATATAAGAATACTAAAGAAATATGACCGTTCCTCTACACTATAAAAATATTTCCATATTTAATGGTAGTATATGCAGATGTTAGAATATGTAGAATTCAGTTTTGAAGACTTATACAATAAAATCCATATATGCTATGTATGTGTGTATATATATATATATATGTGTGTGTGTGTGTGTGTGTACATGTATGTATAGATATATACACACACATACATACACACTGTTTATATAATCACAGGTAAATGCCCTGGCAGGTAGGTCTCTGATTTCGTCAGCAGGGGGCAGTGTTTAGTTTTTATGATGACTGCAGCGATAGTTAAACATTAAAACATCATTTGTTCCAGTTCTCTTTCGCCCAAACACAAGCTTAAATAAATTGTTGTAATTGTCACCCATGCACTTTTCATGTTTATATCATTAGGATTTAAGGCCTCAACTAAATATAGCAGTATTTTCCGCTGGCCGTGTTAACCTGTTGTTATAGCACATGCCTATTTGCCAGAATACTGTAGGTTAAATATAGTTTTATTTATTACATATACATATAGTCTGTTCAGTCCTAATTCTCTTCTTTCTCGTTTTGCCATCCCACACAAATTATTTGTGGTTTTATTTTGTTGCAGAACGCATGCACGTGTATATAGCCCAAACTTTAACATTCCTAAGATAATGAAAAAAAAGTTAAAATTAAGAAATACACATTTTTATCTGATATAAAATAAATACATTTTTTGATCTCCAGCTAGATATGTACCAACAGAAAAAAGACCTAATTTTTGGGAAACTGTAAGTTATTCTAATAGAAGGTCTCACTTTGTTCTTGTTTCATTGTTGAATTTTGCTTAGATTCCAAAATGAAACACACACAGTGCATTTTGTGTATTTAAACATGGCCCAAAACGTAACTTAATCACATTTAAATATATAATATTTAAGTATATTTTTGTCACCAGTGTATGTCAGGATATGAATTTGACATTTCTTTTTTTAAAAAAAAAAACTACATGATGTCTTAGGATCAACAATTTTTTCGTTGAAGAAAAGTTACCCCAAACTATATTCAGTTACTTATCCGCTTCATAGAGATGTCACAAATGTACAGGTTAGCGGGATTTACGCAGTTTTATTACTTGATGCTGTTGCCAGGGTCTTTCCTCTCCTGCTATCTTGGCAGCTATAAGCCCCAAAACACTTACTGTGGTTTGTCTCATTTGATACTTTTTGTCTCTTTTTCTTGTTGTGTATTATGTACTTTCTAAATTGTGTCAAAGTCAAATGCAGTCATAGTGGGATTCCGAAATGGTGTATGCCTTTCCTGCACTATACAATGTTGCAAAGATATCTCAACTATTACCTTAACTATTTTTAAGGTGTTACTTTCCCTCAAACTACCCCTAAATGTAACAATTAACCACTAACCGAGCCAACTTACTAATTATGTATAGTTGCTTATTCTCTTTATTCTCATAATGCTGCAAAGCCTTAGCTTTCTAGGCTACCTTAGATAATGCCTGATGAACTGCTCAAATTGGCTGGTTTGAGGTTGGTCAACAGTGGCTTTATCTTTTTTAGGCATCAAACAGTTTATGTTGCTTATGTTAATGGTTCAGACATTTCTGCTTCTCCTCCTCAGTCTGAGTTTGAAGTGGAGATCTTCAATGTACGAGGGGAACAGGCAGTTCAGACAACAAGACTTGAGGAGGCAATCCAGAACCTTCAAGAACAGCTGGAAAGCAAGATCAGTCCACGGAAAGGGGAGGCCAGAGATGTCTGTGTGTCTACAGAGGATGAGAACCCACCAAGGACCTTTCGCAGCGTGTACATTCAAACTGACAGAGACACATTCCTGAAGCCCAATGAGGAGGACGGCAGGACTCAAAAGAGTAACCAGATTCTACCCAAGAAGCTCAATATCACCTCACTGAACCAGAGCCTTGCTGGTCCAAATGAGACCCAAGCCCTACCTCCTCCACCACCGCCTCTCCTACTCACAAATTCAATCCAACCATCACCACCTCCTCCTCCTCTCCCAGGTGCTATTTCTATTCCACCACCTCCACCACTACCAGGTCTGGGTCCCCCTCCACCTCCACCTTTACCTGGCTCTGTGCCTCCACCTCCTCCACCGCCACCTTTGCCTGGCTCTGGTCCTCCACCCCCTCCTCCTCCTCCTCCTGGCTCTGGTCCCCCGCCACCTCCACCTCCTGGATTCATGTTTGGTGGCAACTTAACCTCAAGCAAAGCCCCTCGGAAACCCCCCATAGAACCTGGCTGCCCAATGAAGCCACTGTACTGGACAAGGATACAGCTCAAGAGTAACGGGTAAGTTTTTGGAGATGGAAATGGGATAGAAATCAAAAATGGTTATGTCATATGTGTTCCTCTAAAAAAAAGTACACATGCAGGGTGGGTTGCCTGGTGATGCAGTGAAACAAATAAAGTATCCTTGAAAAGCTAGACCTTGACCTTTAAATCATGGAGTATTTCTGCAGCTACTGTACTTCTAGTTGATGCATCTGCTTCAATCGAGGGAATTTTGGGAAGTATTTGGTTTACAACCAGTTGTTAAAAAAATTGTAACGTTCACACATCTCTGTACATCCGATCAGTTCCAATCCCACGTTATGGGAATCATTGAGTGAGCCCAACATTGCTGACCCCAAAGAGTTTGAAGATCTTTTTTCCAAAGCGAGTCTTCAGCCGAAGAAAAAACCATTGTCGGAGACCTATGAGAAGAAAGCTAAAGCCAAGAAGGTATGTTTTTAATTTTTCCCCGAGCCATAGCGTCTGCATTATGTGTGGGCTTTGTTGTACAAATTGTGTCTAATGCAACATGCATAGTGTTATAAATAAAAAATATGTGTTTGTATTTTATAAATCTTACTATAATTATTGAATAACATTTACTGTATGATGCTATCAATAACCACTAACTGAGTGTAAAGTCAGAGTCCACACTCCTTGTTTTCTGCAATTAACAATATTTATTAAGAGAGGCTAAACAAATTAACAATACATATACAAATTACTATAAGTTAGTATATGCTGTTACCAAACTATCTATTCATTGATTGAATGGAAATAACAGAGAAACAGCAGGATAAGCCTGTAAACACGTGATACAATTACCACTCCCTTGTGATCATCTCCACGCAGACTCAGAGAGAGAGAGAGAGAGAGTTGGCAGGACTTTATAAACACTAAGTCCTCCTTCTGCTGGACACTCCCCTGGTAACCTATCTTCTCCAGTGACCCTTAGAGACCAAGGTGATAGAAAAGGGAAAGGACATTGCACTGGGGGAGGGAGTGGAAGGTGACCAAATGCCCTAACTGATTTGCCATGTGCTCTGCAGAGAAGAATCTCCATTAATGTTTGAGACCATTTTAGGTCTTGTATAGAGAGGCTTTGCCCATTGGATCTCTGCATCATAACACCATTTCACTTCATTGGCATACAGTTGGTTGTCAATCATGCCTTCCTTTTTACATCCCTCCTTTTGACAATGAAGTGGATGAGACTCTTGGAGCCTATTAAACCCACTGGAGACAAGAGGGAGAGCGTACCTCGCAGTGTATCTAGTATCTACTATGTATGCATGCCCAGCCCGCTATTCACAGAGTTCTTTCCATTTGCATTCCATAATGGAAGTGATATACTCTGGCAATCAATGACTTCAGGTAACAACACATACAAACTTGAATAACAATACATACTACAAAAACACACAATACAATAATAAATGGATGTATGAATAAGTTCCCCAGAGCAGTACCCCATGTTGATCAGAGAAAGTATTATCTAACCTTTGCCATCAAGTTGCACTAGAAGTGTCATTTAACAACTGAAATGCTGTTGTCATACTGGCTATGTCTACTGCATCCATTAACCCAACCCAGTTCCTACACCTCCCAGAACTGTGTCCACAATCCCTCTTCTACATCTGCTTCTACCCAGTTCCACCCACCTTATTAAACCTCTTTTCATAGAATAGGTAATTCTGTAACAATTTTGGAAATGTGTAGAAATTTGAAATGTGTAGACACTAACCAACAGTCAGTTTTACATCCCTACCACTTAAAACTACAGTACATTTTCCCCAATCTGACCCTTTACATTCCCAATCATCTTGATTGCCCTGGTTATCTACCCATAATCCCAGAATATAATTATTTTCCCAAAAATTTCCCCATCAATTTTTAAAAACACCCCCCACCCCCACTGAGTATTACATATAAACACAGATCATATACATTGCCACCACTTCATATTTTAGTCCATCCTTTCATTGCATATGCGTATTTCCCTCTGTGGTCCCGAGAGGGTGGAGTGATGCCGAGATCAGTCCAAGAGCTGTTGCCAGTATAATTGCCTTCAGGATGTTGGTCAAATGTTGGTCAAATGAGTTTGTGTTAAGTTCAAGAGTTACATTCAGTTCCAATAGTGAATTATTATCGGTTTTACATGTCCTGAATTGTTTAAGGGAATGCAGCATGACCAGAAAGATGTTGAGCTTCATTCTTCTTAAGATATTATTTCAGGCTGTCATACTTCGGGCACCTAAAAAGATCAAGCAGAAGCATCAGTTCTTAGCAGTTAACTCTGTATCTGGAGCACAAGTCCCTTGATATAATTTACACTGATCTACATGCACCCACTTATATCCAGGCTGCCTTCTGGCCTTTTTGGGGTTAGACCTCCGTACTTGTAGAACAGTTGTGCTCAGTGTGTCTCGGATTACATAGGGCCCTTCCCAATTTGCATCCCAGGGAGAATTTTTCTGAAAAATTTTAACCATTACAAATCCCCCCTTCTCAAACAGTGTGGATAAAATTTTACAATCTGTTGGGGCCATATTGGAGACAGCAAAGTGAAGCAATGGGTTTAATTGCTCCTGAATTTGGGAGAGATACTGGTCTCTAGACACAGATTCTCTCAGTGGAGTTGAAACTGATGACTGGGGATGATATGGTACATGAAATCTCTGCTGTATTCCTAATAGAGAGCACAGGTTTTGCATAACCTGCCCTGTAAAATGAGTACCATGCACGTATGGACGTCCGGAATGGTCCCTAAATGTTTTACAAATAGGAACCATAATGTCCAGTGTTAGTCAATCTGAAAATGAAATCAGAGGAGCCCCGTCCCCCGGTTTCAGTTTTTGCTCATTAGTAACTGCTCCTTGTACTGCCATCATTCTCAGAGCCTCCCGCGCCGGACCATACAGATTGGTCCTAGGCAGAGGGTTAGAATGATGTTCCTGACCTGCCTTTTCAGGACTGTTATTTCTTTTCATCTTTACAGATCCTCTTTGATCACTTTCTTTGACAGACCAAGAGGGGGATGGACTAACATGCCATCCCTCAGTCACCCTTTGGTCTCTCTTGGCCTTCCAACATTCTTTCTGTCTATGACCATGTTTATTGCAATAATAACAAATACCGCTGAAGGGAATCTCAGGTATAGATTGCTTCCCTTCATTGATAGTTACAATCGCAACCTTGCGCTGTCCTATGACTCCTTTCCTCATTAAATTCTGCCTGGCCTTCCCTATGATGGTCAATACCCCTTCCAAAGTATCTTTTTCCTCTGCCATCATTTGCACTCCGGGGTCTAAGTAAGTGAATTTTTTTACCAGGTATTGCAGTAGATCAGGAGGGGTTTGATCTGGTGGAATGCGGTGGGTTAGCCGATAGACTTGCTCAAATTTGGAAGCAAAGACCCACGGATCATCTTGTAAATCCACCTTCATCTCAGCAAGTGAATGACTCTCTGTCTCCTGTTACAAGTTTGGAGACAGCTCTAAGTCTATCTCCCTCTGTACCCCATTTATCATCCTTAAACCAATCTCGTTCTCGATTAATAGGGCCATTTATGGGTGGATTAAATCTACATGCAATGCTGCTTGGGACCCACATTTTAAGCATCATACATGCCTCTTTAGGAGAGAGCATATATTGTTTAACTGTTGATTCAAAGTTGGACATGTTTGAAAGGACATCTGTTTTACAGTCATATGGGGGGAAGAGGGGCTTTAACTTCATCAGCTGTTTCATCACCTTATCTCTATCCTGCTGCTGTAGAATTTTAGCAGTTTGCAGGGTGGCAGATGTCCTGCTTTTAACACTAGGTGAAACAGATAAGGGGTCCATAAAATGTGGTATTGCTGGCTTTGTGACAAGAGGGGTTAATACAGGGATACCACCATTATCTAGCTCATCCAGTATACGGTTTCCTATGTTTGTTCCTGGGTTCTCATTCTCTACAATACTTTGTGCCTCTTCTTCTTCTGCACATGTTTCCCCCTGGCTGCATACAGCAACTGGGGTTTGCGTGGCTAAACATGTCCTAAGGGATGATATCAACTCTCCTCTCGCTTCGTAATTGTCCTCTAATGTGCTTACATAATCTCCATTTAATCCACAGGTTGGACAATCACTATATTTACTTGTGTTGTTGGTTACGGAGGCCACAGGAGTGTGCCCCAAAAGTATACGGTTCAACTGATTCCTCAATAACTTCAGCAACTTCATGCAGTTCTGGATTTTCAGTCTATCTTTATTGAAGCACCACTTCTTATTGTCTACTCTGCAATTCTCTTTCTCACATTGCAACCACAAGCTATGCATTTGTTTAAATTCATTTTCATTTTCCATCATTAAAGGGTCAAAAGTGCTAGCTTCCGCATACTGTGCTACAATTTCCATTCTTATATATCAAAAAACAAATTATAATTTACTCACACGACTTGTGTCTTCAGACTGCAGGCAATCAAATGGTGTGCACCCCACTTTGAATCCTCGGTCTGGATAAAACGCGATCCTCCAGAAATGATGTCCGGCTTACAAATTGCGTCTCACTCTGGTTGCCTCTTAGGATCTCTCACGTCTTGGCCCGAGACGTATTGCAGAAAACGCTTCCAGCAAATAAAACAAAATCGGTTCGGTTATTTTGTCCCTTTTAGCTCACTTGTATTTGGAGAAAACTGGAATGTCCCCCCTTGCAAGTGAGCAAAAAGTGGTAAAAAATAATTACCTGGCTCGCCAAATGTTATAAATAAAAAATATGTGTTTGTATTTTATAAATCTTACTATAATTATTGAATAACATTTACTGTATGATGCTATCAATAACCACTAACTGAGTGTAAAGTCAGAGTCCACACTCCTTGTTTTCTGCAATTAACAATATTTATTAAGAGAGGCTAAACAAATTAACAATACATATACAAATTACTATAAGTTAGTATATGCTGTTACCAAACTATCTATTCATTGATTGAATGGAAATAAGAAAGAAACAGCAGGATAAGCCTGTAAACACGTGATACAATTACCACTCCCTTGTGATCATCTCCACGCAGACTCAGAGAGAGAGAGAGAGAGAGAGTTGGCAGGACTTTATAAACACTGTCCTCCATCTGCTGGACACTCCCCTGGTAACCTATCTTCTCCAGTGACCCTTAGAGACCGAGGTGATAGAAAAGGGAAAGGACATTGCACTGGGGGAGGGAGTGGAAGGTGACCAAATGCCCTAACTGATTTGCCATGTGCTCTGCAGAGAAGAATCTCCATTAATGTTTGAGACCATTTTAGGTCTTGTATAGAGAGGCTTTGCCCATTGGATCTCTGCATCATAACACCATTTCACTTCATTGGCATACAGTTGGTTGTCAATCATGCCTTCCTTTTTACACATAGTTTATGAAGAACATTATGAAGTGACAGTGTTGTATATATACCTGGGCATTTCTGTTAACTATGTGTCTAGTTCACGCTGTGTATTCGGACAGTGTAAGTTAACAACATATGTCTGTTTTTAAATGCAGACCATATACAGAGAATACAGAGAAATTCTGCAGTAAATATGTTGAGAAATACTCTGAATTTATGATCATAAACAGTGCCTTCCGTGTCGGGGGAAGGTGAGGGATCCATGGATTTATAAGGGGCAATATGGAACATATTTTTGTTAGATGCTTAAAAGCCCCCCATAGTTACTTTATTTTATAAGTATGCCATATGCTTTTTACATTGATAACCTATAGATTCATACTGAATCTCTGCATTAATAAGCCAAACCTTAATGGATGTGCAAATGTGGCACTCACACTCACAAACCAGTAGCCAATAGCTATAATTCACATGTATCATTGTGCTAGCTAAAGTTGTTTAAAGGTTGTGGGAATTGTTGTTAAGCCTGTATATGCCACTCAGCCTTTCAATGTCTCTTTTCAATAGTTTTTGATCCAGGAGAACTCACAAACACTCTTTGTGATATAAAGGGGTAATTTAATTTAAATCTGATTCCTGGATTCTACCTGGCGTCACTTTTGTGTGGATGCGTCATTTGTGATTTTAAAGAATATAACCCCGCACGGTGTATGCATTGCTGCATTTTGCAAATAGAAAGAAAGCTTTGTGCTGTGTGCGATGTGTGCTGCAACAGACCGACCCTCCTGCTCCGGAGATGACTATATTGCCTCATAGGTATTGGGGTGCAGTGACTTGGTCCAGGTTTGGAGTCAGTTTTCTCCCCATTGATCTGCTGGCACTGCCTGAAGATCCTAACGATTCCAGAGAGACGAGGATCGAGCCAAAACTAGGCAGGAATATCGATGTCTCTGAAACCTTGCGGAGCTCTGACCCCAATGCGCTGAGAACCACAATGGGGACAGAACATTTATCTCTTTAATCTCTCTACATCTCCTAAACTCTGCATTGGCTCTGCTAAAGCGATGGTTTTGTCATACGTGTTCTGTGTACACATCGTAAAGAGGTGTTTTAACCATACGCTTGCTACAAAGCCATAGAAACTATATCGCACCTAAACTCTATGCCGTAATATCGTAAACCATAATATTGATTCCCTTGATTGTGGGAATGGCTTCTGGATTTTTATTCTTGTTTCATGTAACTTTGAAACGTATGCCTATTTTGTAAGGTTCGTGCGATGATGTTTTTGCATTTTCCACTTATTTGGGAGCCATGCTTCTAGATAGGGCTAGCAGACCTGACACATAAAACTGGGTGGATTCCCGTGCAGCAATATGTAAAGCATTATATCGCGTTAGTCTATACATTTTACATGCTGTCAGATAACACTTGTACGACAGTCCAACAGGATATAAAAGCCACATGCGGCTTTAAGTGGTTGGTCCAGAACCTCTATACATTTTGTGATTTGTGCTTTCAGGTCGCGTTGCAATGAGTTCTGACACATGTCAGTTTCTAGCGTAAACGTGTTTGTAAAGCGTAAACTTTAGTGCAAATTTGCTGAACTGAACATTTTAACCTTGATAGGGTCTCTAGGTAGCGTAGTCCCTGCCGGATTCTTTGTTCCTCCAATAGCAATCAGTTTGTTTGCTGTTATTTGGGGCCGCGTTCAGCTGAGATCCCAGATGAAGTCAACACGGACTCTGCCAATGGTGAATATTTCTCGTTGACCTTCAGAAATCAGCAAGTTGTACTTAGTTTTAATGAACGGGATACAGAGCACTTATGTGATGTTTAGTAAATGATCATTTTAGGGTTTAAAATTTTCCAAAAATTAGATTTTTTATTTGCTTATATACACCTCGTTTTCTGTCTCTGCCAGTGACAGCCAATGCCAGGCTTCTTTGACTCTTCAGTAATGACTGGAAGTGGTGCTGGTCGGACAGAGAGCTGCCTGTTACCTTCTACAGGTCAGACAGCTTTCGCAAAGCTTGAGAAATTAGGTATATTTACAGAAATAAGTTATTTTTAATTATTATGGAGCCTTAAGTGCTGCCTGACTACACAAGCTTTTCTTCTTTTTTAAAGTAAGCCCACAACAAGATTTATTGATGAAGACCGTAGGCATAAAATATGTGCGGCCTCCTATGCACAGCTACAAGAAATTTCTTTATTCCTGTGACTATACCCAGACTTTGCTGAACGGCGTTCGCACGTGCTGTCATGGCGCCCATGAACCTTTATAGGTCCCCAAACGATGCAGTCAGCCCAAAACGGCCTTCACGTCACCTTCCCTGTCCATGGTACTAACTTCAACGGTGATACATGGAAGTCTCTTTCTCTAACCTTCTCCCTTCTGGGAAATGCCAGCGAAGCAGATGGATTTATTATTAATTAAATATTCTTATGCTCTCTGCTATTGAAGTCTTAATGATTTATTGACAAACCTGAAGGGTTTGGTTTTACGTTGAGTATTAAATATTTTTTTTTGCACCTCACATTAAAGGACTATTGTATTCTTGTGTGACCGAATAGCGTGCTGGGATCGCCCTGAAACGTTGTACTGTCTAGAACCTTGGGATCTAGAGCTTAACGCGTCCCAAACCCCTCACCTCACACCCTTTGGGTTCACTTTAAACAATGCTTCGGGAACTTTGTGTGATCATGGATGTTGGCCGTTACAAAGTATAAAACTGTGCAACATCACTTAAGTGCATTTAATTGTTTAGGTTGTCTATTGTCTGGGCCAAGCCCAGGCACAAAAATATAGTGCCCCATCCAGCCCTGTATTGCACATTTACCAAAGAGTACTATATAGGAAACCAAAGTGATGTGTCAGGAATCCGTTAATAACATGTTTTGCATGCAAAGTGTAGTTGTCAGCGTAACGCAGTAACTGAGTACCCTTGTGCTAAACCGGAGTTCTTTCTGTGCCTTTGTGTTCTAGGACCAGAGTATGGGTACAGAGCTAGAACCCAACAGTATGCTCTGCCTGGCCTTGCAAAGCACTTTGTGTGTCTGTGAACGGAGTAAAGCATAAGGATGTTTTGTGATAGTATGTGTTGTGATCCATCACCCGGCATCTGTCAGCACCATGATTAACATATCAAAGCTCAAGACGGGGTTAGCATAACGGCCTCACTGGCGTCTTCTCTCTCTTCGGATCTCACTAATTGCTTACATGTGTTCTGTAAGCCTCAGTACAAAGGAACGGGGTCCTGTGTCAGCAGAGAGATGTGTCGCCAAACTTTACCCCATCGTCATGGACAGCGTGCATCAAGTGAACTGAGCTTTCAGAAAATGAGCGTAGATCGTAGGTCTCCGCGTTTACAAAACATCAAATAAGATTAAATATTATTACTGTTGTTATATTTAATTATTTAATTTAGATCCGGAAAATGTAGGGATCTTATTATCAGGCAAACAGCTTTGTTATTAAAACCCCACCAACCTTTCTTTGGTTTGAGGCCTTGGCGATTGGTTCTGGTTTACCAAGCCAGTCCCCAGTTTGAACGTTCACGTTGAACTACTGGCTCCCTTACTGTATCTCTAGCTAATCGTCTGTCTTTTAGCTGATGTTTGAGCCACAATTTGGAGGACTTTGAAGCGCCATCTTGCTATGATCCGCTGTTCACGTCCAGGGCAAAGCCAGACCTTGGCACGCAGGCTCACCTCTAGCTATACCCATCTATACCCACATAACACATTGGTGTTCTATGCAGTTCAGGTAGATTCTTCTGAAACATCACAATTAAAACTAATAATAATGCAACATGTATCAAAGAGATTTTAACACACGTTGACAAGTCAAAAGCAACCGTAACTTTTCGTGAGCCCCACCGACAGGAGAGCTAAATGGCAAAATCTGCCACATGCCAGAAAAAAAGTATGCCTTATTATTAACGAAGAGTGAGGATTAGATTCGCCACAATTCAAACCTTTATGTAAATTTTATCCCCATGCCTCGTTAATAATGACAATCACTAATGCGCAGATAACAACATTAGAACCCAAAGAACCCCAGCGCTGTCCTAGCGTATGCCGGAATGTGTGCAGTCTTCTTCCTCTGGCACTGCAGGGGTTAATGTGCGACGAGGCGCTGTGGTCAGCACAGCGTTAATGATTCCATTTCTCTCCCAACAGGGCCGGTCTCGCGAGTAATTGTGACCATGTGTATTTCTGTTTAGAGACCCGAGCTTCTTGGCTGGGGCATTACATTGACTTCTCAAATATTTAGAATAAAGGGATTTTGGGTGTGGGGTGTTTATCGCTCGTTTTATTTTGTCTGCATTTCTCTAGATTTGTTAACATTGTTTACCCCTGTGCTGCCATTTTGGATTGGCAAGCCTGACTTTGGAAAGTTAAAATTGTGCACGAAATGTTAAAAAAAAAGACTATAATGTTGGCCAAGCAGGAATCCCTCGAGTTGAATAACACAACTCTGCGTCTGCTCCAGTTTTAAAACCTGACTGTATAAATCTGTACAAATCTACCCAATTCTGGTCCATTGGAAGCTTTGATCGCTGCTTGGTAGCCTCATGTCCTACGTAACTGGATCATTTATGCCGTAACTTGGATGCCTTGGAGGAGAGGGTGGTTGAAACATTTAAATACTTAAATGGATTTAACCAAGTACAGGAGGGAAGTTTATTTCAAGTGAGAAGTGTTAGAACAAGAGATCGCAATCTATGACTAGACGCTCGGAGGCTGTAGTGTGGAATTTATGGGAAAATCAGATTTGGGAGCCAACCTGTTTTTGTGGGTTTTTTTTGGTCAGACAGCAGGAAATATGTCCTTCCAGTTCATCTATATTAGGGTTTGACAAATCATAGCACTCGGGTGGCCATGGCTCGCTCCTACCTTTTTATAGAATTGTTTTTTGTGCTATTTTGTATGTTGAACTCTATTAATGTACATCTTTCTAGCCACTAAAAATATCAAGATGGCTCAAAGATTTGCCTGACGTCAGAGATTTGTCCAAACCTGATCTGTATACAATACTTTAATAAAGGCACTAGCAATAAGAGCAGGAGATACAGTATGTCTCCCCGGCTGGTGTCTCTCAAGCACGGCGTATGGATGTATAGAAAATATATGTATAGAACAGTTATTGCTGCTCCTTAGAGCCTACGCTCTAATTGCTACAACACAGTTGGGATTGGGAAGCTCAACAAGACACAAGAAAGGGTTACCATAGCCTGGTTAGGCAGTCAGACCTTAAAGAAAGCGATATAATCAATAGTCTGTTATATCTGTCACTTGTAATACAAAGTCGCACTAGAGAAGCTGCATATAGGGAGAGCAGTCTCTTGTGAGAGCTCTGTTGGCACGTACTCACGGGTAGTATGTTTTATCACTCATTAGTTACGTTAGATGATGCGCAATTAGCTTTGTTGGGTTTTAGATGTATAATAATCCCGTTGTCCTCTTGTCTGGTAATTGAGCGACCGGCTAATTCGCCACTAAAAACCACAATTTTAAATTCAAATTTGTGTCTTTTATCCGCCTAGCTTTTACAAAGAGGTCAATAAGTTGGGAGGTGGACTGGTATTTACTTCGTGTCTCCATTTCTGAACAATAGTGATTGCTCTGTTTTCCTTGCAGATTATAAAACTCCTTGATGGGAAGCGGTCCCAGGCTGTGGGCATCTTAATTTCCAGTTTACACTTGGACATGAAGGACATTCAACAAGGTGAGTGACGGCCCCTGACTGTGGGGTTTACCCACTAAATGTAGAGTTTGCAAGAGATGTGTTTTAACACCCTGACTTTATAAAGGTCCGACTTGTGGACGTCTCCACAAGCTTGTTTGGTCCTGTATAAAGCAAATTACTTTTGTCTCCTCACCCATAATTATTCAGTATACAGGGCCAGCTCAGCCCTTCACACTGGAGACGCATGTCAGTGTTGGCCCTTCATAATGAAGAGCGAAGTGAGGGAGTTGAGACCAGAGCTCTTCCTTTAGTGAATAAACCCCTTGCATGTTTTACATATCTGTTGCATTCTTACTTTTTATCACCTTGTAGCATTTTGTAGAATAATCTTTGGCAGGAATTACTGAAAAGCGTTATCTCGTCTTAAAGCAGCGTTCCCGTCTGTAATGAAACCAACTTTCCACAGCAAGTCATCAATCTACCTTTCAACAGACTGTATGACTATTGTTTTATATACATTCATACACGTGATACGCTGCTGCTTTTATATTTCTCTTTGCCAGTAACCAGCTAGGAAAAGTGTACCCCCTTCACGCTATACCCCCTCTTTCTAATAGGTATCTGTGTGCCTCACACAGATGGCATCATGAATATTGTAATGACATCATGGAATAAATCTTAAGTCATCTTTTATGTATTACTTTTACATCTCAAAATAAAAAAACAAGATTGGAAAAGAGAACCAACTGTCTCATCTAGTAAGTACATCCGTTTTCTAAAATGTTCATGTTTAGAACAAATAGTTTTCAAGAAAGCTCTTTAAAACTGGGGTGTCGATTTCTATATAGTATAGTGACGTTTTATACCATAGCCGCGTTAACGCTGGAGTTCCCGGGCAAATGGGCTGTATTTGTCAATCATGTATTGTCAATCATATATATCTAGGTAGATCAACAGCGTGACCTCCACCCCCAGTTTATCAGCATTATATGGAAGAGTTTGTCTTACATATTCTGCGGAGAGGGAGAAGGCGCGTGTTAAAAGCCTCACCTATTGGATCCAGCGGCATCTGCAACCCATTATAGCAGCGGTGACCTCCTCCTTTGAAGTTCAGTGCCTGTTAGTTCAAGGGCCACTTACACATGGAAGTATTAGAGAGACTAGACCATGTTTAATACTGCTTTCCCTTCCAGTCCCTCTAAGAACTATTTCCCCCTCCCAAGAGCCATGCTTGCTGCTCCTAATTAGGGCTTTAGCCACTTTTTAATTAGTTTACTACATTGATTCTTTAATCTGATAATTAGGGACGAAGCCCAGACCACTATGACCAGACTGATTAAGCCGAGTCCTCCCATATTCCGCAAGCGTTCATTATCTGTGCGTTTTTCACTTTGCATCCCTCCATGATCGTAGCCCCCCCTTCCTAAAATCCCCAGGGGCTGGAAGGATGCCCTTTTCCGAAGAGTCACAGAAGATATATGTCTGTGTGCCGCCACCGTTTCTTACTGGAAATTTACATCAGGTTCAAATGCAAACACAGATACGGTATGTTAGGGAACGTTATGAGCAGACCCAATGGAACTTATTACCAATATTTTATAGAATAATAAATGTCTCCATAGCATAACCTTGTAAAATGCTAGTCGGTAGCTGTGCTCAGGGCACATTTAACTCTGCGGTGCCTGCATGATTGTTATCCTAGGATTGTCAGGTGGTTTTGGCTCAATATTAACCTAGTCCTGTCCTCATATCTCTTTTTTCTGCCCAATGTTGCTACCCATCTTTTAACCATATGTCAGCCCATCCTGCCAATACCTTGGCTCAGAATCGGTTAATTTTATTTCAGTAATTTTTTTTATTATTCTCCGTTCATAGCAGCTTCTGATTGTATAGACCGTAAAGAGGTGTCTTTGCAAAGCTGCCGGAGGGATATTTCTGCGGAGAGCTGCTGGGGACTTCAAGCCGTGTCTGTGCAGAGCTGCTCAAGTGTCCGGCTCGAATGTGGTCTGGGCATCTCTGGTGCCAGAGACTTTGTGCTGACAACTTTATGTAACAAGGCAGTCTCCTTATTGTACATTAAGACCTTAGATCTCCTACACATCATAAATCCTCTGGCATGTTAAAGACAGTCAGGGAGGAAAGTGTCTGATAAGTCAAGTTCACAGGAGACTTTGGAATCGGACTGAAGAGTCATCATTAGTCTTTCTGCCTTTTCACTGACGCTGTTTTTAACTTTCTAAATATACACTCGGCTACTGATAGAAGAAGGATTTCCAGAAATCTGAGTACCGTTTCTGACACTCTGTCCTAGAAACTAGACTCGTGTGTGTTTTACCAAAGCAAATTGTAAACTTTCCACACAAAATTATGATTTTTTTTTCCTATTTGTCATAATGGTTCTTGAAATGTGCCAGCTTTCCTTTCTAAGGATAACGTCTCCCTGTAACTTTTATGTTTCCTCAAGTTAAAACAATTTGGATTAGCTTTCCATATTGCATTTGTAAAAAAATATCCTGGTGACTCCAAAGACTTCTGGAATGATATTCTGTGGGCTGGAGAGCCAAAAGTGGAAGGTTTTGGAAGACGTGGCTCCGTTACATCTGGCCTAAAGCTAACGTAGCATTCCGCAATAAGAGCATCATACCAAGAGTCAAAACCAGTGGTGGACCTTCAGTACCTGGGCGACTTTCCATAATTGATGGAACCATGAACTCTTTTCTCTACCAGAAAATCATGAACTAAAATGTCCGGCCATCAGAAGCTGAAGCACAGTTGGGTTATGCAGCAGGACGATGATCTGAAGCACACAAACAAGTTCACCTCTGAATGTCTCAAATGAAACAAAATGAAACATATGATTGCCATTGTTGCCACCAAGGGTGGCACAGCAAGTTATTAGGTTTAGGGGTAATTACTTTTCACATGGATGATATAGGTTTTGATTAACTCCTTACCTCTCTGCTCTACGGTCTACCCTTTTCCATTCTTCTTTTAATGTGCACCCCGCTCCCTTTTCATCTTTTTTTCCTTTCACATTCATGGCTTCTCACCTTCATACACTGTACTCGGTTCATTGTTTACATACATTTCCACAGTCATTCTCCTAATTGTAGTGGATAATTGTATAGGAACCAAGGAGGATGGAAAACATGACATTCTTCATGATTAGCCCTCTTAGTCACTGAAGGGAGGTGGACATGCCTCTTAATTTGTCACAGGTCAGGGCAATTTTGTATACTTAAAAAAATAAGGCTAATTTACAGAAGTTTTTTATACGTCAGGTCATGCATAATTCCTGGAACTTGGTAATGCAAAGCTTGAATACTTTAGTTCATTTTAAAAGAATATTATCATTTTTGGTAGGTTCCGCACCTCCCTAATGCACTGAGCACGGTTGATTCTTATCTATTTGTACGCAAACCAAGAGCTTCCTAATAGAAGCCATGTTGTAACGTAGAGCTGGTATTTATCCATACATGATAAGCTCTAGATGATTTGTAGGCATATAGTTTGGAAGGGTATTATCACGGCAATCTACCTTAATTGTTCTGTCCCCTGTCAGTGGTCCAGATAAGGCTGGTGTGGCGTGTAAATTGGCATTAATACTTCTCGTTCTCAATCAGCCAGGGGTTTTTCCATTTACTGCTAGCTGCTAACGCTCACCAACACTAATGAACTGCCTTTTTTGAAATGTTAATTTTGTTTTTGTAGCAGTTTTTGAGATACTTGTTTAAAATAATGTATACAAACTTTTTATTTATCTTGCTGGGATTAACATTGCAAATATAGACCGAAATTTGGATTTCATCATCATCATAGGAGGATGGCCTTTCTAGAACCTAGTACACAAGGATTACTGCACAAATCTAAATACATTCTAATTTACCAAAGGGCTGTCCAAGGGTGCTGGAAATAAGCTAGATTCCGAGCAGGCCTCTAAGGAACTGAAGAGCGAGAGTGGTGGGACCGAGCCACCATGTATGGCCGTAAATGTCAGGAGAAGAGAAGCCTCGAAAAGGAGTCCAGATGACCCTGGGACTACCTGACAAAACTGGACCTTATCTAGGTACCATCTACTCACAACATGACTTTTCCTTGACTAGGATTCATGCGGTAGGATTCAAACATGGTAGACTATTGCTTAGAGGTTAGGGCCTTTTTCCATGAGACAATATACGTTTTATGGTGAGTTAGCAGTAACTGTACTGTAGGTGAAGAATAGAAGGCCAAGATATAAATGCAATAGAAGCTTGAACCCTGTAGGATCAGGTATATCATCAAGCAGACAAGTCATCCTACACCAAGAATGATGATAATAGCGAATTATAACGTTGCAACCCTGACAAGTTTCTCCTGCAAGAACAGCTGGCTTGGCCTGATAATGCATTGCTCAATCACTGAGATTTCGTGGTTGAACAATGTAAATATGTCCATTTATTTATGTAGCCGGAAAATGTCTTTTGCGCCGTTATCATTTGATATGGATACACACTTTTTCTTGTGTTAGTTGTGTAATCTGACCCACTTTCGACTGACTTTATATGAAATCCAGTCGACGGCACCAGCTTTTTGTTCCGCCTGCATTGAGTTACTCACATCTTGTTTTATGTATTCCTCTAAACTATAACATCTCATAAATACTTCATCCTTATAAGTATCGGTTTCTATCGTTTTACATTTCTCCATCTGCCTCTTTGAGGATGCTTTTTAAATACAAGATCGTAGTTTGATTAATGGGAGAGAAATAGTTTAGTGTCTGTTTGATACACAGAACTCTTAAATCTCCTTTTGTATTGTTTTTTTCCCCCTCTTATATTTATGTATGCGGATCAGAAATTAGCGTGCGCCGTGTGTGGAGCGGGACCTGGATGGGTTCTTGGTGAAATGAGTCCTCGGGGGCATCTTACAGTGTGTTGTAAGCAATTTATTATATGGTCAGGAGGGTTCAATAATCGTTTTGAATTAACTATGTTAAAAAGCAGAGCGAGAACGCGAGATTTAACTTAAAACAATTCAATAACCTGAGCGTGTGAAATGTAGCCGGCAAGTGTTTTTTATGAGCGTCTGCCTGCCTGGGAGCTGGGTCCTGCTCTGCTTTGTATCCATTCTGACGGTTATTATATCCTAATGGGGGCAGCTTTGCTCTAATGACGCTGCTGTATATAAATTCTTCTCGGAGCGGGCAGACACTGTAGGGCCACATAAAAATGTTTGCCTTAATTTCCCCGCAAAAAAGGATCTCAGAAACCAGACCAGGCTTGTAACGGATTTTTTAAAGGTTGAGGAACCCAATAAAATTACCAGCCTCGCACAGCATGCGTCTGCTTCCTTTTGGAGTTATTGGAAGGTGTAGGTGAGATATTCAGGAGGCTGACAGTGTATGGTGGAGGGAAGTGAAAACCCACCGGGGCGACTGGCTTTAATGAGACTAATTTGCATTACATGGCAAGTTTCATGCAGCCAAGCTTCATAACATTAGCACTTTCGGAGGCTGTTGGAGGTGGGAGCAGAGAGACCGAGTTCTGTCTGAGAAATCTTATAAAGGCGCGCGGCTTTAAAATATAATCTCCTCAAAGGAGCCGGCCATAACACATAATGATAATGGCTGTGCTATAAACATTTGCCAGAATGTAAAGCGGCTTTGAAGCGCGGGGATGTGTGAAAGGGTACTGTGTGGTAATACTGGAGGGTTTGTACGCCACCACGTTAAAAGCGGGGTGTGTATGCGGGGCCGTAAAAACCCAAGAAGACCTGAATGGTTCCAATAAGAAACTGCCGCATGTCGACTTTCATGGAGCCGTTGTAATAACTGTTGTACGGTATCTATTTGAAACCACCCATTGAAACTGACCTTTTTTGGGTGATATTAAATGAATGAGGATCTAAAAAAGAAACAAGGTATTGTCTTTTAAACATGGAAAGGTTTCATCAGTTATACTCTATGCAAAGCAAAACCATGCGAAATCTCAGCTACTGCAATGGAGCTTACATGGTGCAGCTGCACGAATAACTGGATCCATGCAATGTGTCCGTTTTTAGCCCTCCTGTTTGGGGGGTACACATTCCACGTGTCACAGACCTTCTTTATTGTGTCAGGATTGTTCCAGGTCAACATTCTTTCAATAGAGGATGACCTAAGGCTTGGTCCTAAGCACCCAATGTAAATGTATTGATTGTTGATTACTTGCCTTTAGAAGGCGCATGCTATTTGCTCCAGTTGAAGCGGGGGCTTTCATTAGACCCCCGGGAACTCTCATGTGAGCTCGTTCTGGAGCTGGCTGGCAGTGAGAATATCATGCATGCACACTGGTAATCAGAAAATGCATTCAGCCGAATGCATCTCCTGCCAACCAAGATGCTGCGGGAGTGGGGTACAGAATCCCTACGTGCATTTGCATGGGAATTGTTAATTGGGGTTTATTGCATATAATGGCTGGTGTGTCCCTTTAAATTTAGTGTAATAGAAACATAGAACACGGCAGTGCGTCAGAAGCAAGTGACCCCTTTAATTTATTTTTTAGTTTTTAATATAACTAATCCACGTGTTGCTGGCTTCCTTTAGGCTCTAGTGACTACTCTTTCTCTAAAGCCAAACTTTCCCACATTACTATAATCTTCCATCCTCCGAGTTATGTCGCATTCTCTTATCCTTGTACTACTCTTTTTTTTTTTTATGAACAGGCTTCTTCCTTGAACATTATTGTGATTCATTACATTATTTCATTAGCAACATAACCAACTTCGGCCGGGTGTGGGAGAGATTGACAAGACTGCTTGCGATAAGAGCGTTTCCCATGACCGATCAAGACCGTATAGAACGGGAGCCCTATGAAGTTTAGCGCTACACTTCAAGGCCGAAAGAGACTTTTGCTCCAAAACCATTACCTTTAGGGGACCGCAGAAAAATGACATCAAGATCTTCAGTATAACGAGGCCAAGATCCGTTATGACAGACACTGTCATCTTTTGTTTAGTCTAAAACCGATATTTATTTCTAGAGAGAGTGTGACATGAAAGGCTTGAAGACTTGTGGTGTTACTTAGTGCTACATGTGAAGAATGCTGCATTAAGAAGCACTACATCACCGATTCGTATTTGTTTATTCTTATTACTTGTGTCTTCGGACGATCCATAATGATTTGGACGTGATGACAAGCCCTAGAGATTTAAAAACTGAGGTCGCCCTCGTCATCTCGTTACAACCTCCTCATTTTTAAAGGGATACTGTAGATATCTGTAGATATTTTTTCATTTATGAAATAACTTTTTTCAGGCTCTCCGAATGAGCTCAATGACCTTGAGGTTTTTTTTTAAATATTACATATCACTAAGCTTCTAATGTAGCTACTAATGGTGGAAAAAAATGGTGGTCTAACTGTCCTTATGAAAACCATTACTTAACATTAATATATAAATTATAAACATAACCATGTGCATTCCAGCGGGATTTTCAGATACTAGTAAAAAAAGTTGGCTCAATAGCGCCAGTCGCTTCCTCTTGCCAGCGGTTTGCTGCGTCCATGATGAGCTGGAAGATCCTTACTGTCAGAAGTAAGGATTCCACAGCTCAAGGATTGTTAATGATAATTAATACTGCTTAGTACTTAATCTGTTTCTTAAGATGTAAGAAAGCTTGCTGGCACTCCCACTACTCCATTATAATGTTTGTTCTTATCTCTATGTATTTGTATTGGTAACATCCAGCTTTACACGTTTCATTCATAGATCTTTGTACAAGTTTGTGCTGCACCTCCAACCCTGTGATTTATCGTGGGCTTTAGAAATCTGGCCTTATGTTCTACCATGTCTTCTGTTCACAGCTATTCTGAACGTGGATGATTCCGTGGTCGATCTAGAGACCTTAGAAGCCTTGTATGAAAATGTAAGTTTAAGTGCTTATTGTATATGTGTATGTCTAGCCTCAAACTGCCACCCAGCCAACCTTTACTTAACATTCATTTTGATTTTAACTCTTTCACTTCACTATGAATTATAAGGGAGCCAACTCCAATAAACATCAACTGAAGGTGGCTTGGATAGCCCTGTATCAAAGCGTAGTCAAACCAGTGAGAATTTCCTGCATTGAGTTATGCTTTATACAGGGCCAGCTCAAACCTTCTTGCTGGAGAAACCTGCCAGTGTGGGCCTTTCAAAATGATTAGTGAAGCGAGGTTATAATTACTGCCTCTCACTTTTATGCTTACGCTCCATACTTACATTTATACTTACACTCCAACAGAGAGCACAGAAGGAGGAACTAGAAACTATCAATAAACACTACAAGACCTCAAAAGCTGAGGATGTGAAGCTGCTGGATAAACCTGAACAGTAAGAAGTATTTATGGCCTTGCATATCATTGTGTCAATCATTACCGGGTACACGGACATGACGGACATCAGGGGGAGGCCGTCAGCTCTAGAGTGACCTGTCACATTTCAGAAAAAGACTTAATTAAATCCATCTCTGAACACCATCTACCATCTGTGTCAATGTTTAATGTTCAGCTTGTAAGTTATTCCGTTGCTCAGCTTTATGTTTTGAAGCATCTTCCACAAGCAAAAGGCATAATCAGGGCAGCTCATTCAAACTTCCTTTGCTTCTAGATTGTAAGCTTGTGAGCCGGGCCCTTTATATCTAATGTATCAGCTCGTCTCAGTCTGTCGGTTCTTATTTCGTCAGACCCTTTGAATGTATGGACTGTTTGAAGCGCTGCGTAAACCTTTGGTGCTATATAGATAAAAGATAATAATAATTTGCCATGATCCCTCACTTCAGATTTCATTGAACTTCTACCGTCAAGAAGAAAGTTGTAACACTTTCACTAAACTATAAATGTACATAAAATGGCCCGACTGTGCTTTTTTGGTGGAGCCAGATATGATAATCCGACCTGGAAAATATAAACTCTAATAACTTTGCTATTTTCGTTTAAGACTTGTACAATGGACATGCTTGGCAAATTGTCCCAGAACATTTTCAGCCTGCCAAATAGTACTTTTCAAGATACTTGTCAAAAACTATGGTTCTGAAGCTTTGCTCAATGGAAAAGCCCACCCGTCATAACACGTTACAAAGATTAAAAACAGTGTTTACATGAGAAGGCAATCGGTTGCCGGTCCCCGATACACGCGCCATTCTTTTATTACAAATATATTGCAAATCATCACTCGGTGTGTAACAATATTCCCTCGATACATGCCAATGCCCTAATCAGCTCTCGTCATCTTTAAAGGCAGGTTTATAGACAGCTTAGTTATTTTCCATAGTAGAACAAAATAATAAATGGAAAATATTCTGTTGTTATATAGATAAAACATAGCTTTTATTCTGTGTCAGAAATACAATTACCTATAATATAATAAATAAATTATAGGGTACAATCATTTTTGTTGCAGGAGAGAACAAATACTTATAACGCTTCCTTGCAAACAAGCAATTAAGTTACCCAAAAACACTAATGCTGTACTTTAGTATATAGGATTAAACATTAGTCCTGACTGGGTGAACTCTATTCTTTTCACCCTTTTTTTAACCAAATCAAACAATAGAAATATCATTCCACGCACAACTACATTTCCAAAAGGAAAAATGTGTATACCATGAAAAATGATGTCCAAGTCCAAGAGAGGTTGTTGCATTCAAAACTAATAAAAACAACAACACAACCAAAGAAGAATAAAATGTTTATTTTATATATATATATATATATATATATATATATATATATATAATAAATTGAATATAAAGTTTGTTTGCTTAATGGTCCTTAGAGGAACTGTATTTCTTCACTGTATGACTTCTAATGCATTCAACACTTTTTCAACGTCTTTTTAATCCAGGTTCCTTTATGAACTGTCCCAGATCCCAAACTTCTCCGAGCGTGCGCAGTGCATCATCTTTCAGTCAGTCTTCCTGGAAGGAATAAGCTCTGTACACAAGAAAGTGGACATTATCATTCGAGCCTGTAAAGTGAGTATGTTCATCTGTACCAAATCTCATGAAATTGGCAATTTGGATAAAACATTATAATATATATATAATAGTATATATATATACAGTGTGTTGCATGTTTATTCAAATCCATAAAACAAACAAATATAAGCATCAGTCAACAGGAAAAAATGCATTGAGTATTGCTATGTTTTCATTGTTAAGGTACTCATTATTTACAGAATGCATCATCATGCGTTTCAACAATATTACGTGATTATTAAAACATTACAATTTCCAGAATTGTTCGCCTCTTAGGTTAAACAAATGAGTCCTTGAAAAAAAGCAGATGTTATTCCAGAACACATAAAACAAAAGAGAAAAAATTGCTTAATTATCTGTATGGTCAAGAACGGCTTTTGTTTCCTAATGCCTTATGTAGAAAAGCCAGAAAGCTAAAGAAGGAAAAATCAAATGTGGCATCTTGGGTCAAAAGGATATATACCTCCTAGAATTTCGAGCGGCCTCAGAAGGACGCCCTTTTCCCCCTAAGGCTGACTGGGGTTTAAAGTCGAGACTTATTGACCATATCTACTTGACCTCATGAACTTTCTCTAGCTGTATATATTCGCAAGCTAAATCGGAAGAAGTTTACAATATTCCTTATACGCAAACTGTATACAATTGTTACGGAGTAAACATACATTTTTGTGGGTTTTATTGCTGTACATTGGAAAAGTTATTAACTCAGTACATCCTTCTCTAAGAGGGACAGCAAAGGGTTAAGAATGGAGCGTTTACCAATCATTAAATCAATTCTGTATATATATATATAGAATATATTTCAGCTGGCAAACCTAGAGAAAGCAGGTTTCAAGTGGAACCCCTGGAAACAGATAGAAACATAGAGTTGGATGGCCTTCCTAGTCTGCCCAATTTGCCTTATGTCATCCACCATCGGTCTTGTCGTAGATTCAAGATGGTCATGTGTCTATCCCATGCATCTACATGGATTCCTTTACCCCAGATTAGCGACTGTTACACACGTGTGGCACAGGTATGACATCTACACGTATCCTATTACACGTAACGTGTTTTTTTTTTTGTCTCTGCAGGGGCTATTAAAAATGGAAAGTGTGAAAAACATCATGGGTTTAATACTTGCCTTTGGAAACTATATGAACGGGGGCAACAGGACACGAGGGCAGGCGGATGGATTTGGACTGGAAATCCTGCCCAAGTTGAAAGACGTGAAGAGCAGGGTGAGCACATTGGCAGTAATCACTAGCAGTAGGTACAGTAGATGCCTTCCTGAAAGGAACGGGAAATCTTTTCAGTAAAGTTTAGTATACAGTACCATTCTAATGTCACGTTTTAGTAATACATACTGTATATGATATTGTCTAATAAAAGATTCTGCTGTAGCACAACCCCCCCAAAAAACACCATCTGCCTTATTTTGAGGAGCACGGAGTCATCTGTGGTGGTTCAGCAGTAATGTTGATAATGTAGTCTGTGCGTTTATCTGCTGATCATAAAGTGCCCACATGTTCTGGATTGACTGGTTTGCATTTTACCAACTGTTGTTTGCCCTGGACAGACCTTTCGCCAGGCAATAGGGTCATGGAACTGGATTTCGTGACCTAGAGAATTAGTAGTTTATTGTGCTTGGCAACATTAATTATTAAATTGGTTCATTCTCAGATGTGCTTGGGCTTTTGAGCCATCAAATCTGAATTTCAGATTTCTATTGTGTCCCTTAATGAGAAAAGAGAAATGTTGAAACTCCAGGCATCACTTGATACTTTACACGTGCTTCATCACTATAAACTGTTTTTTTATACAAAGTTGTTCTACTTTACTGAATTTTTTAAAGTTAATGATGACTTTTGAATTGAATTTTCAGGATAATCACCTCAGCCTTGTGGATTATGTTGTCCGATATTATCTACGACACTTTGACCAGGTGAGAACACATTAAACTCTTACAGCCCACTCCAAGGGGAACGGTACATTAAAGACATTGTGAAGTTATTAGCAGATACCTCCTAGATCTTGCCTCCAAGTACTCCCAAAAATATTAGCATCATTAGACAAACATTAAATTGTAGACGTATTTCACACACACCTGCTGTGCATCACACCTGGGAACTTCAGCTCTTGACATAATGATTTAAATCGCTGTTTTACAGGATGCTGGGACAGACAAGAGTGTTTTCCCCCTGCCAGAACAACAAGATCTCTTCTTGGCCTCCCAGACAAAATTTGAAGATGTCGAGAAGGATTTGCGGAAACTTAAAAAAGAACTTGAAGGTGAGAATGCATACATTTGCTCCATAATTAATTCTTTTAGATGTTTGTAAGTCTGATTTCATGAGCCCCTTTGCTCTCGACGTGACTAGCAAGCATCTGGAGAGCATGGCTTGGTTGGACCCTTAGCTATTAGAGTGTCTGGAAGGGATTCATTCTGGGAATTGCAAAAGTGAAAGATCAGCTAAACACAGCTAGCCGGGACAAATGGGTATTGAATTTATGTAAAATAAGACACGATAAAGTAAACATTAAGGATTGTTTGTTAATATATTATGTGTTCAGTAATGATAAAACCGAGGTTAGGGTGGGAGGTTTCATACCCGCACACACACAAACTGTGGGAAATGGTCTTCAAACATACCAGAATTCCTCTGTGTCATCTGCAAGACCCTGTGTTTAGCTCTATGAATCTTCGTTGTTTAATAACTGGAATAATTTGCCGACGCTTGGGCAGCAATGACTTAACAGCTCCATGAAAGAATTTGAATTAGTAAAAGAGTTTGTGGAAGCAAGTGTCTGGGCCAAAATTAGAGATTACTGTTTAGCGCTGGAACATAAAATAAACAGTATAAACTTTCTGTTCATGCTTTACAGAGTATGTTAGAGACTTTGACATCAAAGGCTTTAAAAGTCAAAGCCGTACACATATTTGGCCTGATTTGGGTTTTGGCTCTCGCAACTGTGTAGAAGAATAAACCGACACACGTAGCCATTGATCAAGGATTGTATATCTTGATGTCATCTTCAATTTACATTCCTTTTATACCTGATTGTTCCACGCAGTAAAGCATTTTGATCAATAATTAGCAAGGGTTGATACATAGAAGACAAGAATCAGAATGTATGCAGGGAAAACGTACATGGCTGTATGCAGCGATAGGAGCTGGAGAACACAAACACACACTTTTTATAGAAGCAATAAGAAGCAATTTGTGAGGTTGATAGGAACAGTAAGGGTAAGATGTAATTTGAAGAATTTATACCAATGTTTAGATCAGGTTATACTTAGCAATATTACATATTGAATATGAATCATCATTAACATTTATAATTCACCTATTTATGGTGTTATATGTATTATTTTATATATATATATATATATATATATAATATGTTTATTTGTCATGTGCCTTTTATATCTCTTTTGTAGTGTGTGAGAAACAGGCCAAGGTCATTGAAAGAGATTCCCCCAAAGAACATCTCCAACCCTTTAAAGATAAAATGACAGCATTTATTGAAAAAGGTGAGTTATATCATCATTATGATTTATTGTTTTCTATAGCGCTATCATATTCCGCAGCTCTGTACAGATCCTTAACACTCAATAGTTTGGTAAGTTAGTAAGATTGTGTGGCTCAATGGGGCACTTGATGAAAGAAGAAAATGTAATAAGATCTTGGAATACAAGCAGTGGGAGCTTCTGGCCGTCCCTCTCCATTTTACTGAAGCTCTTCTCTTATATAACACCCGATTGAATAATTGTGAAACCTAACTTTTAATATACAGCTAAAAGCAAAGTAAGAAACCAAAAAAGTAATTTATAATTGATATGGCACTGGCCAAATAGTTAGGTCTATTTGGTCCATCCAAACTTGGGTACATTTTCTAGTTTTTAAAAATCTAATATCTCCATATTCTTAGTCTCCATAGTCTCTACTCAAATGCCTAAAACTAGATAGTAGCGACGTATCCTAATGCTAATTATCTAAAACACAAGTATTGGCTCTATCCATCATTATCCCTTATTACAGTTCTGGGCCTCTTTACTATCTCCAGTATATATACACCAAATGCTTTTTAGCGACTACTTCAGGGGAGCCCTTTTTTTCTACGGTGTTATGTAAACCCAGCTCGTTTATCTTACTACTCATATTATAACTCCTCCGAAAAAATATTTTTATTACAATCATATTGTTACAACATATTCTTGCTCCATTGCATCCTCTAATATTGCGCTGCATTCCATCTTTCCCGTGAGAGCTGTTTACTGTGCTTTTTTTTTTTATCCAAATAGGTCTACTCCGAGGATGATATTAAATATATATATTGTAAGATTCTTTAGGGAGTTATTTGTCTTTTTGAGAGGGGAATTATTTGTCTTTTTGAGTCACTATTGGCAATTACTTCAATGTTTCTGCCTCCTTCTGTATCAACAGTAAGGTTGAACTCAATTGACTTTTTTTTTCCAAATACAAAAATAAACAAAAATGAGAATAAATTATATTTTGCAAATCACAAGTTGTCCACACGCACCATGTATGATAGCAACTTATCTGGAAGTGTAATTATCAAAGACAGAACTACTTATGGTACATGTGGACAACAGACATGTAGACGAAGACTGGCACAAGTACACAACCACAAATGTCAACGCTCAAAATATGCACATTAATAATACTCTACAATATCATCAAAGATCAACCAGCCATTTTGTTCTTAAGAAGTTCTTCATAATGTGTGATTTAACTATGCTTCAAAAGAATACCTTTTTCGCGATCCCAATATGGCATTAAGGGTCAGCAGAAGGTTATTAATGCATGTATTAAGTATCAGGTTAGTGATGCAGAGCGAGATACGGTTGTTAAACCATATACTATTAGAATTAAGCATTGGAGTTTGGCTAATGGCAATAAGGTGTGGGGGTCAAGATAAAATAACCCATTACAAAATATCTCTGATGTAAAACTAACAAACAAGCCTGTCTTAAGTAGAAAGGAGGAAGCAGTCGGCCAAGGTAAAAGGCATAGTATAAGGATTAGGGTGTCTGTCATTCGGTAAATGTAAGGGCAACAGTATTAAGGTCAAAGATGCAGAATAACAGACATTAGCGGAGGGCATAGGTTAAGACATTAGGATTAGAGTGTGGGTAGCGTTAATTGTCTGCCTTAAGTATTGTCATTTTTGCAGTTGAGTAAGTTTGCCTAAGGCTAATTTTAGGGGTTCTTTATAATTGGATATTATGACCTAGCCGCGGTCCTCTTCTGCCGCTCACCCTCTCGCTTCCACTGTGCTAAGGATCCGTTCTCAGCCAGGCCGATGTCTAAAGACGATGCAGTCCTGGGATTTCCTCAGTAGGTTTTCTTCTTTTATGTAAATGCTTTTCTTTGACGAACCAACGAGGCAGGATTTTAAGTTTAGGAGGTATTGCTTTACATTATCAAAGTGCCTCTGAGTATGAACACACATGAAAAGCTGCTTCCAACCATCACCCTTAATAAGATCCCAAAGGAGCTTAAGACCATGTCATATGTTGTGAAATACATCATTCTTAGGGCATGCAAATAGATGAGGCCTTTAAGGAAAAGGGTCATTCACTCCAATCATCACGAAACATATTTCCAGTTCTATGTGCATCAGATAAGCCTGTTTACTAACATTCATTACCTTACTATGTAGGTTCTGCCGCACAACATACAAAACTAGAGTTAACAGAATTTTATTAATCACACGTTGATGCATCCCACCCATCCCCATTAACCAAAAACAGATGTTTGGGGGGGGGTTACATTGAAATGCAATGTTCATGAGCATCGTGGTCTCAGTAATTGTGAAGATGGGATTGCAAAGAATTTATATTTATAGAATGGTACATTTTGCATTCAACATGTCAGAGGACCTCTGTGTTATATGCACATGTAATGGATCATGGATTCTCTTTACCTTTATAATAAACTGGGGGTTTCTGGGTCCCTCCATATGAATCCATATTGTCTTTCTATACAGCAAATGAAGAGAGTCCCAGCCATCTCTGGCAATGAAAACGGGTTTGCTAGATCTACATTAAACATAGATTCTAACTATTCCTGCTGGAGTGAAAATCTATGAATATATGTGTATATATATATATATATATATATATATATTAAATCTGCGTCACGCGGATTCTTTATGTGCATACTTGGAATGGAGTGCAGGGGGGGCATATGCCCCAGCCTTTAAATTCCAAGAATGATGATGCCAACTATCCTTTGTTTGAATTATGAGACCCATGAAAAGTGAATTATCTAAGGTGAAGTACAAGGCTAAAGTTACAAACTAGTCTGTGGCTGTGGGAATCCCTTTGAATTCGTCATACCCGACATAGATAATCTGTAGCATCCTCCTCTCTTTTTACCCCCACCCTATTCTGTAGTGCCGCATACATGTAATCTCAACGTGTGAAATGTTCTTTTATTTACAGAACCAATGATGGACTGTGTAGTTGACGTTGATACCTTTTTATTTGTATAAACTTTTGGCAAGTCAGGGGTCTTCTTCAGATGGAAACCAAAACAAATTAATAATATTTTTCTTTTTGTGTTTCTCATTTGTTTTTGGTTTTTTTAGCCAAAGAAGAAGTTAATATAGAGGAAAACTATATGAATAAAGCAAAGAGCAGGTAATTTAAATTCATTTATTTTATTTATGTAAACACTCACATCAGTACTTCCACGTTAAATGTAACAATGTAGAATTCTACCGTGTTAGCAGTGGAAAGAAGCACAGCAAATTTAATAAAGATGATTCCTTTCTTGTCTAACTAGACTTCAGTAAATTGTAAGACATTGAGGCTATTTAGGTTTCTCCTTTGGGTATATTATATAATATATATTATAATAAAACGGTAGAAGACCCTCAGCCCAGGTGTAATATTTCATGTTAATTCCTAGTGAGTTCCTCAGGGCAGACCCTTTATAGGAATTGGGAATATAAGGACCTTTATCTTACTCTCTTCAAGCTTTAGGTTTTATTCTTTTATAGTCATGATAATTGTAAAATATTTATAGAATGCTTGGGGTTGGTATCGCATTCTCCGTTGCATGCCTGTCTCCCTTTCTCTTTCTGGATTCAAGAAGAGGCCCAAACCATGATGTGTTTTGCATGTTATAGGGTAGGAAGTATTTGCAATGTCTTGTCTTCAGTGCCAGAAACAGCTTTTCATGAGTGGTTTGGAGGGGCCAGAAACATATCCTCTCCCTGGGGGACCTTGTTTGCTGACAATTTCTCTTCCCTTCTCTCAGCTTTGATGAAGCAGTTGAATATTTTGGGTCTAAGCCAAAGGCCGGCGAGAAGGAAATCAGCCCCAACTCCTTCTTCGTGATGTGGTACGAATTCTGCGGTGACTTCAAGGGCGTATGGAAACGAGAGAGCAAAGCCCTCTCCGCAGAAAGGTAAGTTTCCAATCAAGGCCCTTCCTTGCATTACACAGCATCTGGGACGCCCAAATTACACTCACTCATTCCACAGGCGCCTTTGTTTTCTTTTCGGATCAAATGGACATCAAGGGAAGGTGATTCCCCCCCAGGGCTCCATAGGGAACCCACCAGCGGCCGTCTGTCCTCACGAAAAGATAAACACGCCAGATCCGATAAGTTACACTTTTCTTTACCGCTTCCAATTACTTGCTAGTAAAATGAAAGGAGACCTCTGCTAATTTAGAACAGATTCCCCCGCCTTAGCTGCTGTTATTTTTCCCTTCTTATCTTTTTTTTCCCAATCTCTTTGGTGTCTGAGTTACATGGAACGAGCTGGTATTGGCCCCAGCAGTCTGAGACAGATAGCCTTGTATTTTGTGGTTGGCCCAGTGCTGGATTCTGTTTTGTGGACAATTTCGGGTAGCGACACTCCGTGCTCCTCAATGATCACTCGTGAACCCAATTTACATCCTGCGGTCAATGCTGAGCCTCTCCATGTTTTGTGAATGAGTGGCGTGAACCGGCCTTATTCACGGTCCTTCTACCATTTCCAGCATTTTCATCTACGCTTGGCACATAATATATATTTTTGGTGTCATAGTCACAGTAGACATTTAAATACTGCACACTGTGCTTCTCCATCTGCTGTAACCTTGAGTATTTTCATACCAATAATGAGAGTTTAGATTGTGTTTGATTTTTGTGACCCAACAAGAGGAAGCAGCCACATAATCCCACTACTGCTGAATTCATTATTATTCTGATATTATTTTAGTAAAGAAGAATACATTTTAGTGTTTTCTTTTTTCATAAAATCTTAACTATAATAATAAAATATTTACAAAGCCATATTAGTGTCTTGAGTCTTCAGGGATTCATCATTTCTGGATATTGATCAGGTCATAGATTGTTAATATATATATGTTTCATTTCTGAACGATGTTTTCAACGGCATATAATGTAGGTGGCCGTTGTTGGCATCATACCTGACCCAGGTCTGTGTATTACACACTTTTTTGGCATAATAAAAGGCTTGTTGATTCTTGCAAACCTAAGCTCCCTTCTCTGGCCAATTTGCCCCTTTAAAGTCAGCCAAACATCTCATTCCACAGCGAAACTGGAAAGTGAGCAGCGTGAGCCACTGTGGCATTTATTTTATTGACTTGAATAAATCAATTAAGAGATTTAAATGGTGTAACGCAGCGTGGTGGGAAAGGGTAACCAGATGCATTTAATAGTTTGGAGCTGAAGCTGCTGCCTCCCCCGGGACATGTTAAGTTTCAGCAGGAGAGCGGGGGATGCTTTGTAAGTGGCACCACACTTAATGCAGACATTTCCAGATGATTTTGCGCTGCATTCTTTACAGGAATATAAACTGGATGCGGATGCCAGCCCGAGAATGAATTTACTGTTCATCCTGAGACTCTTCCGTTACGTTTCTTTAAAATTTCAGGCAAAAAGATCCAAGATCACAATCCAAGTGAGATTTATCGCAGATTAGGCGTTCTCTGGCAGGACATACAAGCGATGCTCTTGGGTGGCAAGAAATTAAAGGTGGCCTTATGGTCCTATTTGTTGGTGATCTGCTGCGTTAATTTCCCTCATTCCTTTGATCTGTACATCGGTCGCGTTTTGTTGATCACGTATAGATCTCATTATGCAATTAGAAGCAATAGATAGATAGAGATAGCAATAGAAGCGGTAGATAATCCGCTGCCTTTTCGGCCACCTCCGGGTGTGATATAACGTGATGTGAGTAATTATACACAAAGCCTGTCCTGCTGATAAGTGATTGTCCCAGACAGCTCATGTGGACAGGTCACACTCATTCCCAATTCCTAGGTTCTTCTCGTCTTTCTTGACATGAACTTTTGCTCCCGCGGAGAGCGTCAGACGTCAAAAGGCCATTATGACTCAAATTGCTGCAAAATGGCAATAATTCAGCTCAGTCATACAGATCGGTTTAGTTGATTTGTTTTTTATACCAGTTATTAATTGTTATTATTATTATCTTTTATTTATATAGCACCAACAATTTACGCAGCGCTTAAATTCAAGGGGCATGACGAGAATAGAATTGACAGACAAACCCATACATTAGGTGTAGAAAGCCCGGCTCGCAAGCTTACTTACTGTAGTTTAAGGTCATAGACAGGAGGTCATACTTTGACAGGAGGTCATACTTTGCTTAATAGGATATCTTGGATTATTAGTGTGAATTGAGTGTCAGTGCTTATTAAATATATTAACTGGACTTTGCAAACTGCCTCAAACTAATACCCCCATTAAAAATGTCATCATTCATCTTTGGATCCATTTGGATCCCACATAATGGGAATATATAGACGTAGACGTTGAGATCCAATAGCTCAATACTTTGTCCGTTTGCCATTGCTGACCATCTGAATGTTAACACTTTTTTTGTAATACACAAGGTAGCAAAAAACCTGGTCGCAGGTAGAAGCAGTTTGGCAAATGGCAGCTAATCCAGGAAGAATATCCAATATGTGGATTGAATGCTCTGTCCTTAGTCATTGTTCTTGGGTTATTGTTAAATCGTTGGACAGACTGGATGAGCTGAATGGCTCTTATCTGCCGTCACTTTCTATGGTCTATGTTTGGGATTACCATTTCTCACTAGGGTTCCTGATTTTCCTGAATGCCATAGGTGTTTTCCTGATTACGGATGGCTGGCTTTACTGAATTTTATTATTATTATTTATTGATTTATGTGATGTCATCATCTTGTTACAGCCCTACACAACGGGAAGCAGTGCACAACAAGTAGTGCATCACGTAACAATTTGGATTTACAGAAACAAAAGGCGAAGCGGGCCCTGCTTAAACAAGCTTACAGCCCAGTTCCCTATGATATGATTTACCATAGTTACCAGCAAGCTTGTTTGTTGGCAGGTCACAGAACCCATTGCGGTCACCAGCGAGACAGTTTTGTTCCATCCATTATGTATGGATTCAGTAAACGGCCCTGATGTTCTTCCTCTTGTCTTTCAGGCTCCGTCTGGCTCAGGAGACTGTCAACAAACTGACGGCTGAGAAGAAGGTGGAGACCAAGAAGATTAACCCTGCCGCTAGTCTGGTAAATATTGTGAAATCTAAGTCACCTGCATTATGTCACTTTGAAGAGCCTTCCTGGGCCCCTCAATGTTGTTTGTGAGCCCGAGCAGCCTTGTCACACTGAAATGCACAAACCATAATTAGGATACACACCTGGCCGTGCATCACATGGCACTGCCCTATAACCACCCAGCCAGGTGAGGGCATGAAGATACTTACAGAATCCAGAATATTAAAGAGTTCTTCATTCCTAAAGATTACAACTATTGACCTGCCTTCTGGAATTGGAAGCTAATCCAAAGAAAAAAAAATAACTCGGGTGGAAGCTGCAGCTCTCTGCTTCCTTCATGTTCTGATGATTTCACTGGGAGCCCTTCTCTGCAGAGAAAAAGCCACGTTCTCCTGATCGGCAAATAACTCGAGAGAAGGGGAAGTTAAAATGACTACCTAGCTGTCCTATGCACGAACGTATATGTGGAGTGTCCCTTTAAGAGGATGGGTGTCTGCATAAAGGTGCCGTAGACTGAATTAGATCTGTGACTTTATAGAGAAAGTAGCTAGAGACTCGTCACAGTGACGTCTGTCATGCAGATGGAAATCAATGCAAAATACAATGTTTAACAATGAGCTGGGAAACAATGAGCATTTTTTTTTTAATATCTTGTAAATACAGAAAGAAAGACTGCGGCAAAAGGAAGCGAGCGTCAGCGGCAACTGAAAATCATCGTGAAGAGTGATTGACAGCTATCAAGCAGTGCGGTGCAGCAATCAGCCGACGCGAAAGCTGCAGGAACTGGGTACATTTGCTGTAAGGTGGTACGGCTGTATGAAGGGGTGCGACGGGGTTATAAGCTCTCGCTTGTAGAGAGTATATTAGGAAACGAAAACTGTGTCAAAATACAGAACGTGTTTCATATATTTCTATGAAAATAGATCACTGTCTAGATATACATATATTGGCACTTTAATACTGAAGGACTATGTAACAATAAATATAATGATGTGTATGTGTGTGTATATATCTATATCTATATATATAGATATATATTTATAGGTAGGTATACCTATATATTAGGGAGGGAGAGCTTTAAACAGTCTGTCATTTATTAAATGGTGCAAAATATTTTTGTGATATATATATATATATATATAATTTTTAAAAAACCATTTACCCCAAATATTAAATTACAGAATGCATATTAATATTATTGTATAGGATATCTGAGACTGATACGTATCCACCTGTATGTATGCTGGGCGAAGCCTGTTGGTTGACCAATATCATTTCAATGTATTTGGCCCAAATTTTGAAAACAGAATGACTGGTTTAATGTCGGTCCCATCAGAAGTCCCTTCTCTATAGCCAAATGGCAGCTAAAGCATTGCACTATATATTGATTTTATTTTGTACCTAGCGGTGCACCTAGCCTCTTTTATATTGCTGAGAGATGTGTAGGATAGACTTCCATGTCACATTCAGACGTTCATTAGCAGGAGCTGTATCTGTACCCTTGATGATTGTGATATATTTTCTCGGTTCTGATCGCAGGATCGTTTTTTGTTTTTTCTGAAGTTCTCGTGCCGTGCTGGTTACAGATGCTTTTTTGGATACGTTACACAGGCCCTCTTCTGCCAGTATGTTTTGCCACATTGCTTTGGCAGCAAAACAATCTCATGTGTGGACACTGCATGATTAATGGAAAAACAATGTTACAAGTTGCTCTTACATGCAAGGGTATTTTGTAACACTCAGAAATATGTTTTTTTGGTTTCTCTGCGTTCTCTTCTCGCTCACCGGTACAAAAATGTGTGAGCATTACAAGAACAACCTAGTTGGTTCAATTGGCTTTATGGGAGGCTTCTTACAAATTGAACTAATTAGCTTATCTTATCACCCAAAGTGCATGTAGCCTTTTTAAAGCACACGATGGCCCCGGGGGTTCTTTGTGCTGCTCCATACCCTCCTCTCTAGCGCCTGCTTACATACGTTTTTTACATAAATATAAAATGTCTCCTGCCCTCCCGATACTACGGTACTTTGAAGCTGGTAGTGGTCCAGACAGCACTAGGGGCAGTTTGGCAGTCTTCAGTTATGAATTCAACTTGTTAACTTCAATATCTTCTGGCAGCCAGCCTGGCTCCTTAATCTTTCCACGTACAGCCCCTATAAACCTAAAACGGCCCCTGTGTGCACCTTATAATATATAGCCTTCGGTATAGTAGTAGCATGGTAACAATCCATGACAAGTGCCTGAAAGTAGAGGAAGCCAAATAATATCTCCAGTTTGTACTAAGCTAAGTGGTTTTCAGGGTCTCAATGGTGTTTAAGCTTTTATGAGTTTCTTTGCTATAAAGCTACCTGAACAGGAGCAGTCAAGGGAATCAGTTTGAAGGTGGGACACGTATGTCCATTCTCTAGCTAACTGTCCATATGGTTTGAAACATTCATGACCCAACCAGATTGTGTTTTGCAACTTAACCATCAATGTAAATTTGTAGCGGTCATCACAAATAATTCAAAGTGTGGCTACTGGTTACAAAACGCTATTTACCAAAAAGCAGCTCCTGAAATGTTTGGTGGAAGATGACCATGATGGGTTTAACTCAGCGACTTTTGGAAAATCTGACTTCTAGTTCTATTTTATGTGGTTTGTGGGGACTTCCAACTTCTGGGAGTTGTCCTGGGTTGAACAAGTTCTGATTTCAGTGGAACACATGAATTTCTGGGAGTTTTCAGGGTTTGGAAGCTGAACAATTGTCAGTCAAGGGTAGGCAGAGTCCTACAGAGACATTAAAGGGGATTTCAGAGAGGCTCCTGCCTGCAAGTTTCCCCAGAAAACAGCCAAGATGGCACTGGGGCTATTCACCAGTTAAATATAATATTGTTTGTTTGCGTCTTGTACAGTTGGAGTCAGGGGTCCAACCACTGCTTGGTGTAAAGGTTTTGTCCCCACAATATCCTGGAGTAGTGACAGAAGGCACTATCTGAATGAAGCCCATAAAAAATCTCGGTTGATTATTTTAGTTGAAGCTTTGTGTGTTGTTTGTTAAGAGGGGGGTTGGTTTTGGAACGTTGGTACAACGAAGGGCAATTTTAGTATTATGATTTTTGGAATAATCAGTATTCTTCCCCTGGAATCGTCTAACAGTTCCACATAACTTACCTGTGACAATTAGTATCAATTGTCACGCAGCTATGCCAGCAATTATCATTGAATGTAACTCGACCTGGTATATCAGGGCTGCAGACAGCACAGGGATTTGGTGTATCCCGGGCTGAAAACAAGTCATTTAATCGACTTTTGAGCAAGCTGGGATATCCAAAAATGCAGTGGCAGCCAACACCAACTCACTGTGTGTGATTTTATAAGTGTCCAGAATCCATGTGGAACGCTATCATTTTGTAAAATGAAGTTGCCTGCGCAGGGGACAAGGAGGTAAAATATTCAATAATACTCACCAATGTCTTCACCGTTCAGCTTTGCATGCTTATACTCAACAGATACAGTTATTGTTATTTCCCGGGAGGACAGTATTTTAAACTGAAGGCCAGAGATTTTTTAATGAAACACAAATAGGGCAGGAGCAAGTAAACTTAGGGTCACTTGCCACAAGTATATGAGCTTGGCAGTGCACAATGCCCTTCTGTCTCCTCTATTATTTTTATGCCTCTGTTTGTATTAACTTTAATCCGACATGGCTCATCTTTCATCTCCATTGATTTAAAGGTCTTTGTTTTCTTCTCTGATGGCTTCTCTAGTTGGGGGGGGCAGAATGGTTGGAGTTGAGGGCAATGCCACATATAGGATGAAAAGTACTGGGGTAGCTGTCATCCTTAATGCTGTTTTGACAGTTCTGCAGATCTCTGTGTTTGTTACAATTACAGGTAAATCCAAGATTCCCAGTGATAAATCTTGCTTGAATAAAAATGTGGTCAAATAATTTGCAACCAGACTGATTTGTGAATGGATCCCAATAGGATACTTTTATTGTTCTTTTTTTTAACTAGACTATATTAGTCTAACCTGGTCAGTAAGGGGTATTTATGACCAGTACATGGAAGGCATGCTTTTAAACTCATTGGGACTGAAGGTGCAGCATGTAACTAGACAGCATGTTTTGGTACCCGCTGGGGATGGATTGGCAAGTTCAAACCATCAGTCTTATATCATTAATATGTGTCTTTCTATGCAATCTCTACAGGATTTTGCTGCAGCTCTATTTATTTTCATAAATAATACTTTGTGTTGCACAGAGCTGGCTAGTATATATATATATGTATATATTGTAACAGTCAGACAATGTTTCTTGATTGTGGACACTTTGTATTTTCATGGTCATCAATGTTAAGCTGTAAAGTTGGGTTTCCCTTCCCTGATGGTTGCCAATCTTTAACGTCCAGACATTTTTCCAGTTCAAGTTCCCATATATTAGTTGGCTAAGGTTAAGCAGACTACTTAACTGGAGCATTCCAGGCCTCCTCTAACCTTGAATGAGCCAAAGGAGTCACTCAAAATGATGGCCTGGTCAGCAAATCTTATATCGTAGGGTAGGAACCTTTTGCCGTTATATGTTTGCAATGTACAGTATGTTCTCTGTGATGTCCAGCACAACAGGTACAACGCGTTCATGGGGGGTAAGTGTGAATGCTTGTAGTTTGTAGAGCAGGGAATTGCTTTGTTAAATTGCCAGTGTCATTTAATACAACCTGTATATTCTGTATGGAAGGTTATTGTCTGTATCTAATGCTACATCAGACCAACAGACCTTTAATACAGAATAAGGGTTATTGCATCTGTGTGTGAAAAAAGAGGCTTTCCTATCTATATGTGATAAGAGAACCCTAATAAGATTTATATATATATATTTTTATCTGTAGAAAATGTATGATCAAGTGGCAATCCCTAAAGCCTTTTACAGCGATCCTTGTTCCATCTCCCAACAACCAGTGCAGACATGAAACATATTTCACATATTTCATATCACTCTCTCCATTATAAATGTCTCTCTCCACTGTCCGTGTTTCAAGCATGTTTAGTGGCAGGAGGACACGGGTCACTGTTCTGCTGTCACTTAGGGTCAACCGGTAACCAAATATGTGTATATTTTCTTCCTGCAGACTATCATTGGCCATATTAAGTATATTTTTGTACATAAATAAATATATATGGTTTAGATATGATGCTGCTTCTGTATTCAAGAGACTATAACAAAACCTGAATATTTCTATTTATCCTGTTAATAAATTCATTGGAAGTTTCATATATGTGCACTGTATCATTTCATGTGAACATTTGTCTCTTTTGGCATTGAATTGGCCCACTGAGTGACCCAAGGATATGATTATATGTCATAGCGATGCATCGTTTAAGAGAAAAGATGGCTTTCTGATCTTAATGCCTTCTGGGAACCTCCATTTGACAAAATATTGATGGTTTTAAATTTTAAAATTGCAACTTACTCTCATGTGTCTGCCACCCCATGCTGTTTGGTTTTATGAGGTTCAATCCTTCCTCCCCATAATATACTGCTTTATCACTGAACTAGGAGGACTAAGGGGAGAACATGGCACCCCACCCATGATAGTTTGCAGAACAGAAGCATAAGACCACCAAACAGCTGCATCCACCACAGGGTCTTTCACCTTCCAAACTGTAGCTGTACCTGGATACATCCTTTAAATACCCAGTCATTCTTTTGCTGCACCGCGGCAGAGCAGGGAGGCAGAGGCCTTGCGCTCCCACCACAGAACTTATACAAGGTAAGTGAACTTAAAAATGGGGGAGAGGGTAGATAATGAGAAAGTGGGAGAGGGGGTAGATAGGGAGACGGGGGCAGATAAAACAGAAGGGAGGGAGATGGGGTATATAGGGGAGAAGGGAGGGAGAGGGGGTTAGATAGGGCAGAAAAGAGGGAGAGGGCAGAAGGGAGGATAGCAAGAATATTGAAATAAAGAGTCAGAATGAGAGAGAGAATGAATGGATTAATGTGTGGATGAGTGAGAGAATTAATGAATTTGTGAGAATGCATTAATGAATATGTGTAAATAATTTGACAAAATAAATGATTGTGTGAATTAGTGAGTGACTGTAAAAGTGTTTGTGTGAGTCATAGGTATATAATTGATTTGTCAAAAAGGCAAATATGGTATAAGCATTGGGGACCAAGGTGGCACAGGTAGGGTGTTTATGGGACAAATATGGCACAGGTAGCATGTTTATAGGACACAGATGGCGTACGCTCAGCTGTTTGGGGACAATGTTGACTCATGCTGGTCTATTTGGGGACAAAGATGACACATCCTATGTGTGTGTAATTTGGGTGCTGGTCAGGTTCTATGTGGGCAGTGTGGACGCCAGGGCTGGCCTTTGGGTTGTGCAACCTGTGATCTATACCTGTAATTTAGGGGGTTTTATCTATACCTTTTAATGCTGAGTTTTTATGTGAATTCCAATTGATCTATACCCGCAAAGCTGGGTTTTTGTGTTATTCTGTTGATCTATATATGCTATGTTTCCATACATTATTTATGTATACCTGCAAATACAGGGTTTTTATGTCTTATTCAGTTGCACGTGCTGTTTCCTTGCGTTGTATATTTGATCTATACCTGAACTACAGGGAGTAAGTAAAAGAGAGGTGTGGTTTAGTGAATGAGGGAACAAAGGGACTCTGGGGATGATTACGGGGGAGAGGACCTCTCAATGTCATGGTGCTGTCAGAAGGAGAGAAGACTGTACTGATTCTTACAGTCTTCCCCTGATCTGCAGTCAGTTTGGCAAATATATATATTTTTTTGTGTGTGTGGTAGCGGAGGGAGTGATTGCATGCTAGGGAGCGTTAAGCGGGGCCCAAGGAAATGCTTGGGTAGGGTCCAATTTTTTCACTATAAAATATATTGGCTGCAGGGGCTAATATATTGGCTGGAGGGGCTAATATTAATATATGTTGGCAGCAGGGGGTCATATTTATATTGGCAGCAGGGGCTAATATTAAAGAAATGGTCTCTGCCCTCCCCCCAAATATGAAAGCTGGAGACGCCACTGCGAAAAAAAGGCAAGTGCTCTTTAAATCAATGCCCATAGTTTGTTCAGTAAAACGGTTAAAAACTAAAAAAATCTAAGTTCATGTTCCCATATAACTATTTTAAAGAGTTAAATGCTTTAAACCTGCTGTCCCTATTTCCATATGTACTCAAAATATCCATTCTCCCTACTAAACCTTGTTGTGATTTAATTATTCACTTTGACCCATTATATAGTCTAGAGTTTATGCCGCTTTAGAGCAAGTCTTTCATTGTACAACTGGCAGGAATTGATCAAATCCAAGCCGAGACATGCCCTCGATTTGTCCTTTATGTCAAAGTTCACGATTTGGAGACACTTCTGCCTGCTACCTCCCCGCAGCGATCTCTCTGTGGTCCCTCCTCCTGCGGCCAGCGCACTGTGTAACAAATTTAAAACTCATCAGCGGGCCAGAATCAAAGGGACAATAAATTCTAAACCAATCTTATTGTCTGCGGCTTGACGTGTTGTTCAGATCAAAGTGAAGCCAACATCTGGCCAGGCAGCGAGGGAGTTTGAGAGAAGCCATTAAAGTGACTTCATCCTGCAGAAGGAGCGAGCCTCACCCAGACCTCTAATGAGGATGCTTGAAATTACATAGAATAACATGTAGGATAACTATATTGTACTATGGATAAAACTAAAGGTTTTTGGGTTGTTTGTTTTTTACTTATTTACAGAAAAGCTGGCAAACGTATCCGTGCATCGTACTTCTTGTAGAAACGGCGAGCCCTGCTCAAATTAAATGGTTTTGGGTTTTTTTTACAGGGATCTTCGGTAGACCGGGAAGGACCAGGAGTTCAGGTACGTAAATGGGCTTATTCACTAAAGGGAGAGTTGGCAGTAGACTTGTGGTTTTAACTAATTTCCCTATTAAGGGCCAACACTGGCTCCTGTCGAAGCTGGTCCTGCATAATACATAATTTAATAGGTGAGGAGACTTTGAAGGAACCTCAGATTTAACAGCAGCCGTTATCTACAGTCTATTCTCCCTGTCCGTGGCTCTGAGCCTTTTCTAAATGCTTTCTAAACGCCATAGATAAGATCTAAAGAGGTCATCTGCTGTATAACACAACATAAATAACCAAAACCACCAATAGTGAAACCGGTTCTTTTATCAGCCGCAATCATGGCTTAGGTCAGTCCCATACTGTGATAAATATCCCTACTCTGAAATCCACGAGTTTCCAGGGATCCCGGCTGGGATTCCTCACTGTTCAGTGATATAACACACACCGCGTATCCACAGCGTAAATAACTGCCAGCGGTAATAGTTTGTTGGACAGAAAGATGGCAAGTTGCTGGGGGGAAATTTTTTTTTTATTTGAACTCTTTATTAATGTTTGAAACACGTGATATTTCACAGACTTGGCTGGAGAATGTACAGCTTGAGGTGTATTTCCAAGTTGATAACTCGCTGAGCCCTGGACCACAAATGCTTTGTTTGTATGGAAGCCGAGGTTTAGCGCAGGCACATGCAGTGAAGGATTTATGGGTCTGACTTCCGAGATCTACTGAGCCATGGAGGACCACCTGAGCTGGGTCGTCTTGAGTCCATTAAAACCCATGCAAACAACTCTGCAAAGGTCTACACAGACCTCTGTAGTACAAATCAGCTTGTCTCAAAGGAGACGTTCTTCACTTGGCCCACGTATCATGGCATACAGCATCGAGGAAGTGCTGGTGGGAGTTGTGGTTTTAACCCCCCATTTTACTATACATTATTAGGGTTTCAACTGGCAAGTTTCTATGGAGTGAAAAGTTCCACTGGCCCTGTGTAATGTATAATCCAATGTGGAATAGTTTGAAGGTCTCTGATTTGTCTATAAATTCTACTGGGCCGGGAAATGTATAGGCTCAATGTTTTCAGCCTTTATCTGCTGTGTGAGCACATTCACCGCGTTTACTCGCTAAAGGGAGAGCTGGAGGGAGGGTTTGTTGTGGTTTCATCGCCTTCGCTGGCAGGTTTCTTCAGTAAGAAGGCTGCAATGCATGGTTCAGTCGGTAAGGAGACTGAAGAACGTTTGCTGATCACACTATACATTATACAGGACCAGCCAAGTTCTTCCTGCAACAGAAGCGCAGAGGACTTGGCTCATCTAATCCAAAGTAAAGTGAAGGAAACCATAAATCTCCTGCAAATTCTCCCGTCAACACCACCTTTAGTGAATAGACCCCGGAGTATAGACCAGAGATGCAGACAGGCCAGGAATTCTGCATATCCTCCTCTGAGGGTAACACATTGAAATCCTCTGTGCAGATTCAAGACTACGTGCACACAACCCAAACCCATATCCGCGGTGCGTCTTTCCTGCTCCTTACCTGAACTGTATTGGAGCAAATGCATCGTGGGAAATTGCACCACGCTTTACGCTGTAATGGGATAAATATACCGTTGTCACGTTGCTGGCCAGCACAGTCCTTATACACCCGACAGCATCTTACATGTGCACGCTGGCAACGTGAAACATGGCAAGAGAGGCAATTTTTTTTCATTGCATTAATGGAAAAAAATCCTTTAAAAATATATAATCTTCCACCACTAAACAGAACAGGTCTGACCCAATCGATACATTTTCTGGACATGTTGAAACATATAGATTTGTGATGTCTAAAGCAGGTGGAGGTTTATTTCATATATATATATAGACACGTATAGTACCATCTCGTCTGTACATCACACTATGAAGACACTTTATAATATGGTAGCAACCTATACATAATATTGTTTTCTCCGTTCACTGTTATTTCAAGGCTGTAGACCAGGTTCTTTGGAGCAAAATGGCTCGTTAACTGGTTATTTTTGATCACGTAACTTGTTTTGATGCAGTCATTTTTTTGGGTGGGGAGCAGAGTTTGCATGAATCGTTATTTCTGTTCTCATGAACATCATATACATTTTTGGTCGGATTCTGAAGTCTTTTGCATACACATTGACCACTTGCGCGTATCACAAACATTTGCTTGAATAAATATATATATACACACACGTATACATAAATACTTGCATGGTCCTTGGTCGGGGGCACTGTGTGCGTTACGGGATATGCAGTTTATCTTTTTGTAATATGGTTTTTCTCGAATTGGCAAGCATTTTTGGATAAACTGGATTACTTAAGTGTGGTCGGTGGGTCATGCGACTGTCCCGTTTGCACAGCGGCTGCACCATCTTACTTTGTTTAAGGCTTTGGAGTCAAAGTTTGCCCCCTACTAGTCCAAATCTATGGAGATGCAGCGGCACTGCTTAACACGCGTGATCCTTTTCTTCTTCGTCGGAGGTTGGAGCTCTGGGCAATTGAGAGTAACCACCATGGTGGTGAATTTTTTTGGTTTACAGAAAGAACAGGACTGGAAAGACCCTTCTTCTCTGCGGATATGCCTGGGAATGTAGAAGGAGTTGCACTGCCCATAGCAGAATCTGTTAATTATGGTACGGCTTTTGCATCCATCCTCGTGAATAATTTGCTTCAGCGGCTGAGTCTTGCACCAGTCTGTCTTCAGATACTTGCGCTCGGTAACAAGCAGGGCCTCCTGACTGGACTCAAGAACCTCATCAGCAGACAATGTTTGACCTTTTCCCTTTCCTCGGAAGCCTGTCCGCGATTGACTTTGTTCAGAGTCGTTGGGCTGCCCCTTGTCAGGAGGGGGAATGGCTCCTTGGGACCCACGAACCTTCTTCTGCCCTTCTGTGCTGGGAAGGAGGAGCCCGGTGAAAAGGAACAGAGGTCCCACAGCGTAAATCAAGCGGATCATCCTAGGAGAACCAGAATAAAGGTTTTAGTTACAGGATCGCAATCACATTTTATTCCATATAATAGCATAGAGAGAAGGCTGCTTAAGAACTAAGTGTTACAGGATCCCCGTTACACGTTCTACAAAATGATCTCGGGAGTAGTAAAGACCCCCACAATGCCTACTCGTGTGGTGGACTATGACCACAGAGGACTTTTAGTTAAACAAAAGCTAGTTCCTCATACACGTGTTAGACCAATTCAACAAGTTTAGCAGCCATTGTGTCACCATATTATTTATTATTATTATACTTTATTTATAAAGCGCCAACAGATTCTGCAATGCTGTACAAGGTAAACATTTTACAGATAACAACCTTGTACCCCTTCAAATACCCTAATTAATAATATATAAAAATATCATGCAACACAGGTCCTATGGTATACACATAAGGCTGATTAGATCTAGATAATGGATCTACAACATTTCACAAAGCTTTTAAGCCAATCCTTGACTTTTTGAAAATACTACTCAACAACTGGTTCCAGCAGCCTTGGTACGAGATGAGGGAAGGACAGAGAGAATAGTTCAGAACAGGGAATAAATGAATGCTAGTTGTGCCATTAATCTCCGCTTCCCTTGGGAAACAATCCCTAAAATCAAAATAATTTCTTGCTAAAAGCGTAGGAGACTTTTTCCGTTCAATTGGAAAAATCCACTAAATATCCAATCTACGCTCCTCAGCGGGAACAATTTAAACTTTTAACTCTATGTTCACAAAAACCGCGGGGCGCGTGAACACCAATCCCTCGCGCGGAGAACCTCTGGAAAACTTTTCTCTTTCTGATGAAGAGAAACAGCCCGAGGGAGTGTTTATACCTCCAATCTACTCCAGCATTCTTCACATGATCGAGCTGTGAGGTCAGGTATCGCGTGTAAACTATGTAGAAACTAATACCGAAAACAATAGTAGATGTCTCTCGATGCCACCAGAACCTGAAAACCAATACCCCATTCACCAGGATAGGAAAAGAAAAATGCTTTTGTATTGTTGTCTGCATTCCAATTACCAGCCTTAGAATTATACAAACCATCTTGTTTAATACTAAGTTACATACAGTTTGCATCATTGTGTCGTTTCTATGTTAATTCATCTTAAATTATTGTTATTAATGATAGCGGTATCCTCAAAGACGGCAGCAATACGTGTGGGCAATGAGGTGGCAATTTGTGGGGCCAAAATCATTCTCTAACCTAACTGAACCGATAAACCTGTCTTCAGTAGAAATGATACACTCAATGGGAGCGTCTTAGCTTGTTAGCGCTTGACTTCCACGATTTCATTCTTTTTTTTCCTTTGATGGAAGCTGATTAGCACTGTTAGCTGCTGTAAGAGAAGGGGATTCAGGATAGGAAGCCATATATGCCACCTTTTGCCAGAAATCTCGTTCCTTGAAGGAAAAAATGTTTCAATGTTAAGCCAAATATCTCCAGACAATTGCAATGATCAACAAACCAAAAAAAAAGCTAATTGAAATAAATTACTAAAAACTGCAAAGGTGGTGGTTTTCATTTAGCTAAAAGTGGATTATATGACTGCATACTTTTTCTTCCTTGTGTGGGGCAATTGACTTTTCAGAATTCATATGCCCACCAAGAGCGTCAACAACCCCTTCCTTTGGCTGTCTTCCCAGTCCTCCCGTCTCTCGTCTTCTGTCTCTTATCCTCTCTAATGTTACTGGAGCCCACACTACAATCTCCCTTAAAAAGATTAATTTCTAGGTTACTATTCAATGCTATTTAACATACCAGGCCTGGACTGCCCTCTGGCCAACAGCACCACTCATGACGGGCGCATCAGGCGGCCACTGGCCTTAAAGTGACAGGGCCGCCTCATCATCGGCAGCCCCGAAACACAATATTCTATCTTGGGCATGGACCATACGGAGAGATAAAACTTGAATAACGTTGCATGCTGTGGTGATTACGTTCTTTGTACTGTTTCCTATGTACATTAAAATGATGACACAACGTATGATACATCATGACGACTCCTGCTGTAGCTACCAGGCTGACTCAGCCATGGCACAAACAGCTGAAAATACAGGTCATTCTTCACCTGCGTTTTTTTTTAAATGTTGCAAATACTCCAAAAAATACGAGGAATAAGCCAGCTATCTGCGGACATTCAAGCAGACGCAACTTTCATTGTCTGGCGAGTTCTCAAAGCTGTGAAGATGCTGAGCGGCAGGTGGAAGCTTTATAAGGAGGTATGTAAGTTTTAATTTGGGGACCGAGTCAGACGTAAAGTTCCAATACTTTCTTGGAATTTTACGAATTGTTTTCACAATGAAATGGGCCTGTGAAGTCTGGATACCAAGGTCTACTACACTTGAACTATAGCCTGTTATATGTACATGTATCATGCCACATGTACATGTAAAGTACACCAGGAAACAGTGTTTCCCCGACACCAATGGCTGGATAAAGGGGATAACTTCCCAGTGTAAGTCACTTGTGCTCAAGCTGGGATTTCAGATGTGATGTACCGGTAACAAAAGGCCCAATTCTCCCTTTAGTTTATAACAATAAACACCTGTTGTTATATGATGTCACTCCGTGTCACACTATGTCAATTATTTAATTAAAACTACCTATAGCTTGTGCATTTTATATTTAGCTTAACCTCTTCAAAAGAATATTTACAAACATAAATATTGCATAAATAGAGTACAGGAGGGGTGGTTACTCCATAGGAAGATAGGTGTTAGGGTAAAACTAGAGAGTCGGCAGTTTAGATTAAACGTAAGGAAGTGATTAGAATAGCCACCCATCAGAAGTGGTAAAAGCTGATACCGTGAGATCCAGGACCGATGAACGGTCTTACTCTTTATATCACAAAAAATGGGTAGACTAGGTGGGCTGAATGTGTTTATGTTTAAATTGCCATTCAGTCAGATTGAAGGCTATGAGCAGTATGGCCGATTAACAGCGCACTTGAAAATTATAGGGAAATCATACTTTAAATATCCGATGTAAAAGATCCTGTCCCCACCAGACAGACCCGTGCTCGATATTATTGAAATAGAATTTCCCTTCATGGTACTAATAGTTGGTATTTTTATTTATGGGGTCACTGCATCTCTTAAGACCCTACATCCAAAATTGTTAAAGGGAATTTGGGTTCTGTGTATATATGAAGCTGAAGTTTGTTTTCCTGTCCCTTTAAACGAGTCGTTTCACAACACACCGTACATCACGCTGTCACTCACAATGGACATAACATACGGGTGATATCATCGTGAAACTTCTCATTTACATGTCTGTCCAGACATTTTCTGGCTTCTGCTGGAACAATAAACTCTGAAGTTTCCCCCAAATTTCTATCCAGACTTCGTAAACAAATATTTTGTTCATTTATCATAGCAATTACAATAACCGACTATCCTATTACAGGAAACATGATTCTGGTTATACTAGTGTTTGGCAGTAATAAATTCTAGTGACTGGAAAATATTAAATGCCACTTTATGCAAGTAGGAAGTATACACAATAATCAAACGTTGGCCAACGGGACAATGCAGCTAAAGTCTCTATAACTAATATTTCCAGAAGCTGCCTTAACATGTTGAACAGCAGATGATGGGGATTTTTATGGTTTAAATTCATGTTCATGCCACAGTGGATGCGTTATACATGTCTGACGATACATAAATGAACCATAAACCTTTAAAAAGTGCCCTTATATTACTGTCACTATTAATGAAGTGCGGACACATACACACGCTAACACCCTGTGTAAACTTGTTTAAATCACTGGAAATAGGATTTCACACATTCTAAAAAGGGCATTTTTTATCTCTAAAGAAGGAAAACAAATGGCCGCTCCATTATGGATGTAAATAATTAGTAATTAGTCCTTGGTCTTGTCTTTAAGTAAGGATAGCTTTATTCCTATGCCATGCATGGTTAAATTCCCCTCTACCATTTCTGTTCGGTGACTGTGACTTGGTTAAACCCCTTTAAGTATTTAAATCACATTTTCCGCTCTCTTTCTTCTCCAAGCTGGACAGATCCCCCCCCCCCAAATAGAACACCAGATATGTAAATATGGCTTTATTCTATAAAAATGCATGTTTTTTAAGCAGCTAGTTTCCTGCGCATGTTATTGTGAATCTAAGGAAAGGTGCAGGATACCCTTACATGTCACCAAAAAGTGATTCACTCATTTTTTTCTTTTCTGCCGTGGGTTACTTAAATTTTTTAGCTTCCGGTCTATTAGAAAATGTTGCAACACTTAATAATAAACATGTTTTTGGGTTGGGAGAGAGTCTTAAAAAGCCATCAGATCAAGATTCAGGGATTGAAAGTGGCAGGAATAGGAGGTATAGTGTAAGGCTTGACGGGTAAATGGACAGAGCTAGGAAGGAACATTTTACATGTTTAGTCCACATGGGAGAATAGGCGTAATACAATACTCTGCATTAATCATTAAATCATGTGTTCCCCTGACACCCTGTAAATATATAAACATCTGCTACCAGGGAGCCCCCAGGTATATGAAAAGAAAAGGTAGCAATGCAAATTAAACCATCTAAAGTAAAAGTTACAAAAGCAATACATGGAGGATTCTTTTTGCCTCTCTGACCAAATCTCCAGTTCCTCGGGGTCAGTGCCAGCAGTGGGACCTCCGCCATTACAGGCTCTAATGTTCACTATTATAAAACAAGTAGGCAGGGAAGTGGAGTTATGGAGCACCAGGTGATCTGACATTAATCTGCCACCCATGTTTGAGGGCGTGAAATTGACAAATTTACACTATAGAAACCCCTAAGCACAAAGAAAATCTGAGAAGGACCAGGAATGGAATCACATAGGCTGCTATGGCGCACTTTACCTTCCACATTGGGCAGCTGTTGGCAACTTTGCAGGGTATTTCAACAATTACTTTTCAGGAGTAACTCAACAAATAGTACACCACACACACTGGACACTTATTCTGTCCTTGGAACATTGGCTTTTATTTCCCCCCCCAGTACAAGCACCTCCTGGCCAGTGAGGCAGGTAAAACCAAGTGACCCCCCCCCCGGGTAACATATATACTGGAACACATTTTTACACACTAACACACGCTAACATATCTACTCATGCCAACACCCACTAACATACTCACTTTTACACTAAAACACTCATGCTAACACCCACTAACATACTCACTCTTACACTAAAACACTCATGCCAACACATACTCATTCTAACACACTGTACAAGCAGCCACCTTTCTTCCACAGTCACGTAAGACCAATTCATGTGACCACGCCGGGTTTCTGCCTCCGTGAGCCAGTCCAGGACAGACAAGCCCTGAAGAGCAGCTCTGCTTGCTTATAACATTTGGAGCTCCATGTTCCAGGGTGAAGCAGCCATTTAGAATTCATTTTTCTACATAACCCTAATACCAGGTTTTAAAATTAGCCCTATCGCTATGGCAACTAATGAAACCATCACATAATCAGGGACATCCCTGGTGCCTAGGGTGATAGGATCAGTTTTCAAATTTACTCATACGACCTGAAGTCCGTGGTTAAAACTGATTCAATTATTATGCTGAAAGCACACAATTAGCGGCGTAATTACCAAAATGCTAAACATATTTATAAGCAGACATACCACTGCTGGCAAAATAAACTATAGCGCTGTTTTAGAACTTCACTTTGGATTTTCATTTAAAAGTAGCCAAGTTCTGTATAGTTAATTAGCCCTATTATTGATCCCAGCTATGAGCAATAACATAATATATCGTATGACTGTATTCTAGTCCCTAATCATTCGAAAAGAAGAACATTGCAAGCTTCTTAAAGAGCCAAAAATGGTGCAAAGTAGTAACATCTGGATTACTCCCCAAGAACATTCCACCGGTTACTATAGTGATTGCAGCACTTTGCTTCAGTATTACTTTTTATAACCCCATGGCCATCAAATTGTGGCTACTAATACTGTTTATCCAATAAACCCATCAGTTTGCATAATACTCACAATACACTATGATGCCAAGAATAGCCATAGTTACGTATTAAGCTTCATACGTGCATTAGACTATTCTGAAACATACATGACGTACTGAAGATAGCCCTAGCAGATATACTCAAAGAGAAAGGTGGAAAGCATGAATGGGGGTTACCCAAAAATAAACTAATAAAAAAGCCACCTAATTTGCTGTTTATGTCAAAGGCTGTCGGTTGTATACCTTGTCATTTTGGGAATCTGTCACTGTAATTAACGTACAAAAATATATAAAATAATATATCCAAAAACCAACGTAAAAAAGGTTCTACCATAGGAATGCAATACTACGGAGCAGTGGTCATAAAAATGAAAATATATGTGTGCCTCGCACATCATTTTTTTTGTTACCATTTATATTTATTGATGATTTCTTTATACATTTTATGTAGTCCATCTTATTATCATAAAGCAATATAATTTAATTGAGTTTTTTTAAGTGCCATTTTTATGACCTGCATGGGGTTCACCAATTGTTTTATTAATATCGATGAGGGGTCCGGGCATTGATTGTATCTTCATTGAGGCCCTTTTAATCTATTCATTCCTCTGTGGCCCATTACACTTATTTAACCCCGTGTAGGGGCAGGTAGTAAATCGGCTGCCTGGATCGCAGGAAGCTCTCAGTAACACGAGCTGTGAATCAGGAGATGTGATGAGGCTGCGACCAGTTCCATCCCACTATGTAATGGCTAGGCATGGCTTACCACTTTGGTTACTTTGGCTTACTTTTGGCTTCTAACAATCATTTGCCCCTGTGGAAGCTGATGTCAAGGTCAAATAAAAAGGCATCAGGCGCGGCTACTATCTCAAGGACTTTTCACAGAGTTCTGTTAATTACATACAGCCTGCTGTTGACTATTGGGGCGGCCGGCTGGCTGCTGACTATTGGGGCGGCCGGCTGCTGACTATTGGGGCGGCCGGCTGCTGACTATGGGGGCGGCCGGCTGGCCGCTGACTATTGGGGCGGCCGGCTGCTGACTCGCTCTTACCACTGGGAGGGCAGGCGGATACTTTTAATTCGCAGGAGATATTTTTCATTAATATCCACTAACAGGTTTCCACCACTAGTATTGCATTAATAGAGGAGAAATCCCATTCCCTCTCTTTCATTTCCCCCCTTCTCTTTGGCAAATTGGAATGATTACGTACATTTTCCCAAAATACTGGCCTGTTAATGTCATTATTAAAAGTTATATTTTAAATTGGGTGATGGCATAACATCTAGCTTTATTCTATTCTCTAAAATGCCTGCCACTCATTCCAATGCGTTATATGTTGACCAAAATGTCGCCGTCTCTAGAGGTCGTCCCCTAAAAGTCTTAGTTGGACGCTATTGCCAGATATGTGTGATGCCCAACACAAAAACATATTTAAGAGATATCTGCATATAAGCCCCAGAACCGTGCTCATGTTTTTACAGCCTCTACCTTCACTAAATAGGAAAAAAGTATCACAAAATAATAAAAAAATGCGTTGAGCTGAATTAGTGAATACTGCTACTTTTCACAGAATGTTAGACTATTTTAATTCCTATAGTTCAAATCAAGATTTTGTTTAAATACTAATGACTTCACACAGTCATGCTGAAGAATTTGTCCTTCGGCAGTCACTTAACGGCAAGCGAAAGTTTTCGGTGCTAGATCGGACACAGCCACGGCTCTTGTGCAACTACCATTCCAATAATGAAGGAAAAAGGAGTATGAGAGATATACATTCTGAAAACCAAGCCCAGCTGTTCAATACACACACGCGATCACACTCATATATATATATATATATATATATACATACATATCTATATCTAATGTAAATGGGTTATCATGTTGATCAGTACTGCTTCAGACCTGATGAAGGGAGGATAACTCTTGAAAGCTTATCTTTTAAATATAAAAAAAATCACCGCATACTCTGCAATACATTTTTTATATCGTATCTACACACACTATATCTATATACACACACTATGTATATATATATATTCATACATATATCTATATTTACATACGTACACACACATATACATATATATATTTATATATGCAGACACGCACTAAACACCAAAGAAAACGTGATATGATAGGGAAGCATTACGCTTTTGGACATTAGGAAACTCTAGTACCAGCTTTTACAAATATGACATCATTACTAATTACGAACGTTCTCATAGCCATGTTCAATATACAAATATATAGCACTGCAAAGCCGATCAGAGCTGGTATTAATAGCCCTAGAAAAAAGCTAACCTGATGTTTGGAATGAAGTATGAATTTTAGAGTCACCGATAACAACTTCTCATTCTCATTCTGGTCTTTAACAATATAAATCAGTCTGAAAGTATTCTGTTACCCAGGACTTGGAGGGAACTAAGTTTCTTTTATTTAAAGGAAGAAAAATAGTTAACATAATAACCAAGGTGAAAATTTCATGGGAGAGAATATTCTTGTTAAAGTTATTTATACATATATAATGGGCATGGTGGGGGAAAAAGTGATGGAAAAACCCTCCACTAATAATTAGTAAGCATTATTGAACACACAATTATATATCTCAGGAATATATTTTTCTTCCAGTCTTCAAACCTCTACTATTTAATAAGGCTTTGAAAAGTTGAAACACATTGCTGACTTCAGGCACACTTAGCAAACCAAATGCAGATACTCATAATAATAATAATAAATAATAATAATAATGTATTATTCACAATGTACACAAGCTGCCTATATAAACATTTTTGTTAATATCTTTTTAACCCAAAGCTGTACATTCTAACTCCAGCAACATGTTCTATTTAGCCAACCATTCATATTTGAAAATATTGTTTCTAGAGCCACATAACTAATAATAATAATAAATAATAGCATTACATGCACTAAATTATAAATGACATGATCTCTATCTACTTCCCAGCATTATTCTAACTAGATAGATATTGCGATTTATAATATGAGCTGCTATAACTGTTTTAAGAGCAAACTGACACAAGTATGTTGATGATACATGTGCAGATTATATAGAGGTATAATCGATCTATATATTATATATATGATAGATACAGTAATACAGAATTCATAGAGCTGCTTTGAGGAGTAAGCAGCTGGCGATTAGCTAATGATGATCATTCATTAATGATGAATTTGCCCCGAGAGGCGGCTGATGCCCCCGAGAAATGCCCACCTGTGTAAAGGGAGCCGCCGGTCGGTGACCCAGGGGGTGCAGTCCATGCGCAGGAGGCTGAGGAAGCCCTTCTCATGCAGGCTACAGATTGCCGCAGCGCCGGGCTGTCTCCCGTTTAAATGTCTGCCAGCTGAGATCGGCTCGCAGCCTCCCACACCATTGGCCCGCGGACAGCACTCCGACTCTGCCCCACCCGCCCCCTTTATCACCCCCCCCCTGCTGGCTCCGGGGCAACAAGACACGCGGGAGCTGAGCGGGCCAGTGCCGGCTCCCCGAGGGCCACCAGTCCCGGATCGCAGCTCAGGAATCTCAGCCTGCCTGCCCTGCACTCGTGGGCATTAGTCCCCAAGGGGCATCAGAGTGCCACAAGCGCCCAACAACAGGGATCCCTGACCCCCAAACAGCCTTACTAAACCTAATTCTAGAAGAGTAAGACGTGTATTGGAATTTCTGCCACCAAAATAGGCTGCTGGTGACCATTAGAGATTAAAAACACAGAACAAAAAGTCATATTTCAGATTAATAGGAGGAATTTACAATGATTGCTTTTTTATATAATGCACCCCAAGGCAAGAAGTTGGGTCACCCAACCCCAGTGAAAATAATGTATGAGCTCTCCTTTTCTAGTTAAATGGCCAAATAATACTGTATAGAGACTTAAAGCTAACCAATATATTATTATATTATAGAGCCAAGCGTCTACTTCCTCACAATGAGAAAGCTGCTCTCCCAAACACCATGACTGCTCAGCTTCAGCATTAAAAGCAACACAAAAATAATAGACGGGAAAGTTCTGAATGCATTTAGGTCTTAGACAAATCTTGAAAAACTAGCATTTGGCCAAGAAGCTCCTCAAGTGCCGCTTTTTAACAAACCATAAGGAAATGCAGGGTTGACTTCATTATTCCTGTAAGCCGCGTACCCAACAAGAGCTCGGCCACATTTAGGGTGCAGCAACTCTGAGGTTTATTCACTAAAAGGATCAACCCAAAGGCTTTTAGGGCACTTAGGTCTCCAGCAACTCCTCCTGTGGACACTTGCTTGCCAACGTAGAGGAACAACCAACCAGCTGCCTACTGTCATGTATGCAAAGGAAGAACATCTGTTTAGAGAACATTACTTCTAGACATTACCACCCCACTGAATTGATCCTACAGGAAGTACTGAGATGACACAACAATGTTTGGAGAGTGAAGTCATCATCTCAGCTTCCTTTCAATTCTCTGCTTTGTTTCTGGTGGGGGCACCCTTGAGTTGAGGTGAGCACATTCTGAACGCGACAGTGGGCCTTTGGCAAATTCCTATACAAAACCTGTTCACAAGAATGCCAAAATGATATTGTTAACCTGACACACTGGTGGGAACTTGTGGCTGCACAGTACTGGCTTTTCACCACCAAGTTGCCGACAGGTTACTCTCGATGGGATGCTTGGTGCATCTTGGTTCTTGGCACCTTATGGTAAATTCTCACCGCTCTGCTCATTGTAGACATTTTTGGTAGAAGGTTCTTCTTGAGAAGGCTTCGTATTAAATAAAAAAAAAGTTGTTTGGTTATTTCATGCACATTACATTTTATAATGGTCCTTGCACCATTACTTCATCAAAGCAACATTGTTCTTATTTAAGGAAATTGAAAATGTTCCTGTGGACAGAAAGCACCACAGAGATCTTATTTGTCCAGCATTGGATAAGTCTATGTGGACTACAGGGACAGTTTAATGCCCCAGTCACCCTCATCAAAAAAAATGCATATTAAGTTACTTATTGTGTACTTTTAGAACATAAAGCACTTACCTTATGGAGAAACTGCAGCTCCCGTCTCCTCTGTGGACAGATGATTCGCTCCATCTATGAGACTCTACTAAAATAATGGCTGATCACACCTCTGACCTGCTTCCATTGTGGCTGCCACATTGAGCAAGAGGTCCACAGTTGTAGGCCAGTACACCATGGATGTTCCTATTCAATAATAGCCCGTCGGCTTTAGCAAGGACTATCGGCTAGCCACACAACCAACCTGGCTCCACCGCCTCAGTTTCCTTATGGAGTAGAAGAGCCACAGCTTTGTTATGGGTAAAGTATACTCAGCACTGTATACTGCGAACTGTGTGCCCATCTTATTTTCTTCCTCCCCCTGGCTGTGTAAGAAGGAAGCATACTTAAATACTCTTTCTGAGCATGCTCTCCAGCACTCTCATTGAAATCAGGTGGTAGTAGTAGTGTCAGCCAATCACACGTTGGCTAGTCAACCAGTGTTCAGCATTATGAATTTTATTTACACAATGTAAACATCTTTCTATTGATGTACAGATTGTTGGGGCTTCCATGTCGGAGAGACCCATACAAGAACTCCTCTTTACAAAGCTTAATTCTCTTTTCTAGAGCGCATACTTAATGGGCTTGAGTATCCTGTTCTACGGCACTAAAAGTCACAATAACACGTATACAAATAGATCATATGCTCGCATTTTCTTAGAATAAGTTTGAGCTCTTCCTGGGGCAACAGTATAGACATTTCAGTAATACACCAAAAAGAAATTTGGAGATCCTACTGAGAGAGACTCTGTTCCTGCTAGAAAGTGAGGTCTGACCGTCCCTCAAAATTCAAGCTGAAAAACCACACTTATCTATAGGCAGCAGGATACATATATATATATAATATATACACTCTATGTAAACATACACATGAAATTACTACTACTGTTTGGTGTTTTTTTTTTGGGGGGGGGGTTCACATACATGTCTCAGAGGCTCCAGACAAGATTACTCACTCAGGTTGTGCAGATCTTGTGGGCCTGCAGTGCGGGAATATACACTGTGAATAATCTTGTGATTTACGCTAACCAATTACTGCTGTAAAGTTCACATCCCATTCCTTTGGGGATTCTATACGGTCCAGGCTCCCGCACCTCCACTGCAGGTCTTAGGAAGCCACATGTGTTGAACACATGGGTAACATCTTGTCAAGCATGCCTGGGTCAGCGCAGAGCAGTTAACATCATAAATAAGGCAAACGTGATCAGACAGTACATCCTATCCCCCTCACGCTGAATTATAAAGAATCACATTGGCATTCTGAGGCAGTCTGTAGACGGCAAACATCCACCCAAGAAGTCTATGTAGAAGGGTGATGGTTAATTTGCGGACAGGGCTCTGGCACTGGTGGTTATGTGTAACGGTCATTGGTGAAGAACTTAAAGGACCAAGCATCTACATATTCTGGTTTATGCTTAAGTAATTTTATTGGATTTTTTTTAATGTATTTTTAGGACATTGTCCTACTATGGAATCCAAATCCTTAGCATCGATCCTTAAGCCATCTAGCCAGGCCCCCCACCTAAAACCATGTCAATTTTTGGCCTTTAGAAATGTTGGAAGGTAAGACCACCATTCGCGTTTGTGTGTTTAAATAGGGGGGTTATACCATAATTACGTGACACCTCACAGGTGTCACAGGTGTCTTTGGATGGATGGATTCCATCTAAAGGAGATCTCCAAGACCCCGGTGGAATGCACTTGGAGTTAAATTTTAGTTCTAGTACATACATAAATAGGCAGACTAGACCAATCGGTTCTTAACTACCATCAAGTTTTATGTAACTTGAGTCCAGATAACTACAAAACAAAAAAAAGTATATCAAAGAACATATCACGGATATGTTTCCAAAAGCAAGCTGGGATCAGATTTCTCAAGAAGAAACTACAGAGCAGAAAATACGCAAATGTTACACAGCTAGTGAAACGTAAAAGGAAACACATAAAGATGCCAATATTTCTCATAGAAACATCCAAACCCTGATATCTAATATATTCTAAAAATGTGATTTTCTATGTAGTACATCACCCATTACCAAATTCATTGACAAATAGTATATATATATAATTTTTATATTTTTTGTTTTAATCAGGGGTTATGTGGATAAAAGTATCTACATATAATTATAGAAATGGACACTGAAATACAAAGTGCCCCCCCCCCTCTTAAATTTAACTACAGTTAAAATATACCAGGTAAATACAAGATGTATAGTAAGATTTTATATGATATCATGTGTACACAGATTAAATAAGATTTGTATTTGCCATACGGGTACATCGCTAGAATTCCAGTTCTTTCACCGTCGGATGGAGTTTCCAAGATGCCCACGAATGAGTAAGCTTCACAAAACTAATAATGACAGGATATTAAACACGTATATTCAGTGATAAATAACAAGCACGGCGTGTGGGTTGAGAACTTTATTGCGGTAACACCTAATTTTGCTAGGTAGCTGGCTCTGCAGGCAAGTAGCATTCATTAATAAAAGGATATAGAATATAGGATTTTCTACTATGGCAATCTGAAACGTGGTAGCGCTGAATTGGTTAAAACTTCTTTTCAAGCTAGAAAAGAAAAAAAAAAAAAACAAGAAAAAGATACCGTTCGTCTAATTTAACAGAAAGCAGAAGTCTATATTTTTTATTATCTATGACAACATAATGTTATAAATCCAGCTGTTTCCCATTCACAGCTCTATAAATAATAAACATGCTGCCAGTCAGTCAGGCTCTGAAGCAGCAGATAGGACGCCGGGCTGGATCACAGAATGCGCGGCTCAATCATTTGGTTCTGCTTATTCCTCCTCTTCACCAGAAAAATGTGGAACAGACTTCTTGGCTACGACGTTGTCCAGTTTCTGTCCCTGCAGGTAAGGATTCACTGTCTGAAGGGAAAATAGAGATGAGAGGAGACAAGGCTGAAACTATAAGAGCAAAAATGATAATTCAATAAAATATATTTAAAAAGGACAATTAGAGGACGCTCAATGAAAGAGGAAAAATCAAAAGAAATAGCTGAAAATATCATCGGAAGCCTTTGTACGTCCTGAGACACGAAAGGCGCATGTAATGAAAATAACAGCAAAACGCCTCTAATCACTGTGCCTAATGTCTGAAATGAATAATGAGCATCTGGCGGAAAGGATCCTGGGACGGCTGGTCACTTCTCATCAGCCGAGGAGCCTGCTAACCTGTCGGCGTAAAGTTTATGGACCTCAGAGTAGAAGACAATGGGCTGGCTTCGGGAACCGAATAGTAATCCTTGTGTGGATTGCAAGGCAATCATGAAATAAACATTTTATCCCTTAGTGTTTTCTGGTGGTCAGATTGTCGCATCTCACACCAAAAGAAGTTCCGCCTTTGGCATGTTGTACCTTGTTGCCGCAGAGCGGATTATATCAATGAGTATTTACCCTTTTCTTTCTCTGTGATGCGCCTTTCATTTTCTCATAGAGCAGCTTCTTATTCTAGGGAGAAGAAAGAGAACATTCAGAAGATCAGCATTCGGCACGGATACGGTCACAGGAAGCGGGGTTGGTAATAAAGTTGAAAAGATTTTATGAGGCTTCCTCTTTTCTGTTCACTAATAAATACTTGGAATTGAATAGAAAAAAAAAGTTGAATGTTCAGAAGACCATTTAGATGGTCGGAAAGGAGACTTAAATAACAAGGCTTTGGTGAAGGACAAGGTGTTATGAGAACGGATGGAGTATAGTCCAGTGGAATGTTTTTACGTTATCATTCATAATGTTAGATGAGCTGAGTCCAAAGGATAATTCAAGTTAACGGGTTGGTGGGAGACTTACCCATTTGGCTGCTCCTGGATAATTGTGCTCTGGGTCAAAGAGGTTCTGGTGGAGTTGGTACTCTCTACTAAATTGGGCTGTGTCCGGAGTATCTGCAAGACAGTCGTCACCTGTAGGAAAGAAGAAGCCACACTCGTACAGAGTCACGCCATGCGTCAATAAGGGGTCCCTATAGATGACGACATGGGGAAGTTTAACGTAGCAAGTTACCCTAAAACCAGTTGGTTGAGGTGTGAAAACCAAGTTGCGCTTAGTGAGGACCTTGTTGACCCCAAGGAAGATTTGCCACACCTCAAACTAAACACTTGTAGAGCTGTCAGAGTTTATTTTTCTTCTATAGGATCTGTTCAGTATTACAGGTGCTGGAAGACCCAAAACAACTTAAATTTCGTTCTCAAGTTGACTCAATCCCACAGAGCAAAGGCACAGAAATACCTGAGCGCTACAACATCTTGGGTCTACTTGGCCAAACTCAGTGTTTAATGAATTAACCCCTGTATATATTTTAAACAATCTGGTCTACATGAAAAAAAATGTTTAAGCGTAAATTTAGATACAGACTGATGTATGTGTATTTGGTTTCATGAATATATACCAAGCTGTATAGTTAGGGTTCCTGCTGGCTTTTTGGGGAAAAAAATATGAATTTGTTGAATGTCAGTTGTAAGTCAAAAAATACCCCAATCTTCAGTATAAACCCATTAAAATTGGGTATTATAAATGACTTATTCTGGATAAACATGCTCAGAAAGTTATTACTGACTGATCCATTTTCTGCACGGCTTATTCTGTACTAGAAAGGCTAGCAAAAAATTACATCTGGGGTTTTATTCACTAAACAGCGATTACATCCTATTGAATTAAAAAAGCATAATGAAGGGGGGGCTATCTACATAGAAATTGAGAGCGATCCACAGCAGAAGGATTAGTGTAGAAGCCAGTTATTATGAAATTATAAAACACGGCCGATAAATACACAAGCCCAATATTTGTAGCTTGTTACTTGTCTTACTCCAAGATAGAACGAGTCCCACCACATTCGTTTTCGAGTCGACATTCGTTCTACGTCCTAAGCTTCTGCTTCCATCGCTCGATATTCCACTGGTACTTTCGGGCAGCCCCTCCCGCCCCCGATTTGTTTAGAAAGCAAGCTGTGTTGCAATCGCGCAATGCATTAAGTTCAATTTATTCCACTTAATGTAAAAAACGATCGTTTCTAACCTATCTTTAAATTGGCAGGGTCATTAACAATACACTTACCATGTAAAGCTAAAAATCTATGTTTTGTGTAGAACGTCTACCGGATTGCCCGGGACAGCCCCGCAATGGGACTTTAGATCCCGGGCAGCCTCAATCCGGGACATTGCGTTGTCCCGTAATTGAAACGCCGACTTTTTTTTTCTCTGACGCGGAGGAGAGAGAGAGGGGGGCGCCGAGTGGTTTTCGCTCATTAACTTTTAAGCAACCGCTCGGCGCCCCTGTCTCCTCCGCGAAGCCTCTAAGGTCGGTCACAGTCATGCGGCAGTCATGTCATGCTGAGCGCCGGTATATGACGTCATATGCCGGCGCTCAGCACTGAAGCAGCGTGCGCCGTGCAGAGCAGGGAGACAGAGGCCTCCCGCTCCCACCGCAGGACATGTGCAAGGTAAGTGAAGTGCAAGGGGGGGGTGACAAGGGAGGGAAAGGGGGTAAATAGTGACAAGGGGTAGATAGTGGCAAGGGGGGAAAGGGGGTAAATAGCGACAAGGGGAGAAAGGGGGTAAATAGTGACAAGGGAGGCAGCCTTGGGGACCAAGATGGCACAGGCAGGGTGTTTCTGGGACAAAGATGGCATAGGATAGGCTGTTTGGGGACAATGTTGACTCATGCTGGGCTGTTTGGGGACAATGTGCATTCTATGCGTGTGTAATTTGGGTTCTATGTGGGCAGTGTGGACGCCAGGGCTGGCCTTTGGGTTGTGCAACCTGTGATCTATGCCTGTAATTTAGGGGGTTTTAAATATACCTTTAATGCCGTGTTTTTATATGAATTCCAATAGATCTATACCTGCAAAGCTGGGTTTTTGTGTTATTCTGTTGATCTATATATGTTATGTTTGCACACAATATTTATGTATACCTGCAAATACAAACAAATAAGAGTTTGTATATCTTATTCAGTTGACCAATACCTGCAGTGCAGTTTCCATGTGTTTATTTCATCTATACCCTCAGTGCTGAGTTTACATGTGATTTCCAGTTGCAATGCTGGGCTTCTGTTTTCTGTTGAGCTATAAATGCAATGCTATGTTTCCATACATTATTATTGTATACCTGCAAACACAGGATTTGTATGTCTGATTCTATGCTTTCAGTGCTGAGTTCCCATGTGAATTTCAATTGATCAGTACATGTAAAGTTGGGTTTTAGTGTTAATGTGTTGAGCTATACCTGCTAAGCTATGTTTCCATACATTCTTATTCAGTTGATCAATACATGCAAGTGCTGTTTTGTGTGTATTTGATTTAATAGCACGGGAACGGGGTAAACGGAGGACTTGGGTCTTTTAACCTTAAAAAAGCTGTTATTAAGTTATTTGGCACTTATTCTTGCATGTGGGTATTTTTCAGTAAGGGGGAAAAAGAGGAACCAAGTAGTTACATTAATATTACAGAATTCCAAATAGTGGACAGAAAACCTCGTTATTGCCCACAAACTGTATGGGTTCCTCACTTTGCTTATGATACTCGGTGAATTTGTCATCTGCGTCATTGTTTTTACGTTTACCCAGGAAATGCAGGTCCTGGATTAGCCCCGAAGGCATAAGAAATAAACATGTTTTGATGACCTTGTCTCGTGAATCTGTATAATTTGGTAGCCAGGACTTGCGAATGGTTACTGCCATGCAGCTCGTTTCTCCTGGTAACTTATTTACCAAGAACACTTTCACTTTGTGCCTTTGGCGAAAATGTTAACAGGCCTCGGTCCACTTAACGACCCCCTACCCTCCTGCGTTCATTTAGACAGAGACAGCTGGACGCCACTTAACAAGCTTGGGAGGAGGTGATCAGAGAGGAGAGAAGAGGTGAAGCAGGTGGATAAGGCCGGGCCTCGTGCTTTCTGCCCATATAAGCTTTTCAGAGGCAGAAACGCCATGTGTTTGTGTATTTTTCTTATTTTATGGGCAACTTGTGTTGCCAGCAGTGCATGGTTCGCCCAGGCATTAAAGAGTTAACATATCTAAATGTCACTATGTAAAGTGTTCCACCTCCCAGCGGAAGTCACATATGTATGGGATCCTTTCAACAGGAACAATGGGCAGATCTGAGGAGTTGAAGTCCTTTAGGTTAGTCACCTTCTACAAAGGGTTAATGGGCTAAGACTACATTAGATGCAGCTTAATACTAATGACCGACCCTTACCTGCTTTTCCTACAGGACACGGGTTAGGAGGGTTGGGATATCCTTGATCTTCGCGGAAGTCCTTGGGAATATTGTCCCCGGTGAGCTCTGCCACGATGTTTGGGATATTTCCGTAGGGTCCCAAATGCTGTAGGCCCTCATGCGCGCCTCCTGCGGGAGACAAGAAATGCAGGTATGAGATGCCACCTGCGGTACCGAGCAGGACTGAGCTGTCCAGGTCATAAAGCAGAATTTATCATCCCTTTCAGCAGTACAAGTAGTAACGTTCTTCATGCCAAGAACCTTTCATAGATCTCCCCCTCCTCCTAATCCCGGTTTTCTACCAAAACTACTGGAATTTGGGTTTATCTGACACTTTCCCCCATTTTATTTCATGGTTCCTCAAAATCCCTCCATATACATTTGCACCCCCTCCATTCTATCTCTTGCTATACGATATACTCACTGCCAGTCAGCTCCAGCAATGGCTCTGCAAATATAGTGGAGGGTCTAACAAGACCCCCAAAATGGACATGTGCGGACAGCAGCCAATCAGAGGCAGAAATCCAAGCACCACAGGGGAAAGGAGCTGCATCTTCTCCCTAACGCAAATATTTTGTTTCAATTTGTAAAGAACGTATATAAAAATACACATGAACTTTTTTTTGTGAGGCTGTCGGGGACGTTATACGGTCCCTTTAAACTTTTACTAGAGTGTCGGGCGTCTTCTATGAGCGATGCTCTGCTCTCTAATCAATATGCAGTGCGCGACACCTCTGATACACGGATCCCCCACTAAACACACATCACAGACCCCGCGGCACCGTGAGCTGCCCATAAAGAACACAGAGGTACTTAGCAGGCTCCAGGGCGCTAACACATATCTAGTTAAAGCTTAACCAAAGGACAGCATTCCTTCCACTAAGAAAACATCTCACACCCACAGAAGGACCCAGAAATACACGGGTACAGCATGGAATTATCAGGGATATTTATGTATGCTCATGTAAACACACACACATAGACATACACATACCTATATATACATACACATACCTATATATACATATACATACACACATACATATACATACCTATATATACATATACATACACACACATACATATACATATCTATACATACACACACATACACATACAATAATACCTATACATACACACACACATATACACACACACACAACATATATACACACACACACACATATATACACACACACACACACACACATCAGAATCGTGCAAACCTATAAACAAGAACTGCATGAAATACATTTAACACCTTTATTGAAGGCAGGTAGAATAACAAAATGCGTAGTAGAATCACAATTACCAAGGGAATACAAATCCTGATGCCGCCATCACTGCTTCTGATTTACACACAAAGGTTTTTATATATTAATCATCGTTAATGACAGCATTACTTTCATGACCCTTAAACTTTTTATTTATGTTTTTGTTTATTTCTAAAGGGATCAGGGATGACCCTCTTTATTAAATCCCATCCCAGCGAGTGTCAGCCGTACCTGGTCATTCTCTGCCATCGCAACCTACCCCAGCGGCTGGATAACCGGGCCGTAAACCAGTTCCGCTGTGTATAACATGTCACCAGTGAGAGTGACCAGGAGCGCGCTAAAAGTGTTCTTTTAAACAAAACTACTTCAACAGAGGACAGTTATAATAATAAATATTAAAAATAACTAGATGCTACCATAAAAATACATGAAAAACTCAAGAACATTGTTACTAGGGGTACGTCTTCCAAATTATTGGGTTTAAGGGCAAAATAAGTTCATACTCCCCGAATGACCCGCTTTAAGATGACATATATATATAGAGAGATATATATATATATATTTATATATATATATACAGTGAATTTACCCAAGTATTAGCACTGTAGGTCTCTACCCCCAAACCATATATCTATGTTATGTCATTGAATGCAATTAATAGAATCATAACTGGGAGAGGCAATATTGTTTAATGTAGCATCGTAAATCCAGCATACTATACGTTGCAATTGATATTGCTTGTGAAATAAACGAGGAAGGAAGGGGCCAAAGACGTTACATCAGTGACCAGTGACTATTAATTTGCTTGGTGTGGCCAGCCCTGTACACTACTATTATATTATCGCTATTGTTTTATATAGCGCTGTCATATTGCATAGCCCTGTACAATGGATAGACAGGACATTAGTATATAATGTAACAATTTGACAGAAACGGGTGAGACGGACCCTACGATAGAGGACATACATGCTTATAGACCTAGTGCACTGCACACATCGCTATCCTGATAAACCGTACTGAGCCACTGTAAGGTCCCGGGTCCGTGGTCAGGCGGCTACCATGACCCAGAGCGCCCCAAAGATGGTGTGCAGGGGTTATTGCGCAGAAGCAGAGTGGTCAGGGCCTGACGCAGGGCGCTGAGCACCCCGGGCTGGATGCTGCAGGCTGGAAGTAGGAAAGCTGAGCAGAGTACAGGAGAAACATAGCAAGCAAGGGGGACAGAGTGAGTAAGCAAGAAACATAGGACATACATGATACAGGGCACAACACAGGGAACAAGGCAAGGAACACAGGGGATGGAGTAAGAAGCCAGGATCCTCAGACACTTCTGCTTTAAGCAAGGATAGGACATTAACTGGGACATGGAGAGAGGAACCGAACTCCTGAGATGCTTCAGGGTAGGAGGGCAAAGGATACACAAAACTCTGAAACACATGGATACAGGACTAGTCTAGGACTATAAGATAACAATTGGAGATTCCATCACATCATACGGCTAGGACTAGGGACACTGTAGCAAGGCAAGGGACACTGTAGCAAGGACTAGGGACACTGTAGCAAGGCGAAGGACACTGTAGCAAGGCGAAGGACACTGTAGCAAGGTAAGGGACACTGTAACAAGGACTAGGGACACTGTAGCAATGCAAGGGACACTGTAGCAATGCAAGGGACACTGTAGCAAGGTAAGGGACACTGTAGCAAGGCAAGTCAAACTAAAGACATGCAGCTCCGCAGCCCGATGGGGCCTGACAGCTACATTAGATATGATCAGTTTGTGTCTGGCAGGAGTTGTGTTACTGTCTGCTGGGGTAATGAGCAACAATCTCTACAATAGCATCGTCCCCACCAAGCGGTCAGATTCCAGCATTGCAGCTTTGGGTTCTGCATGTGATAACACTTAAGGGAGATACCCCAGCCGATCGAATGCAAATGCCTTCGTCTGCTTTGTATTGTTCGCCATCACGCAGCAGATTCCTTTTCCTACGCATTTCATCAAAACACCATGTTGTGTGCAGAGTGGAGACTTGTGTATATAACGTCCCCCGCCTGTCTGCGATGACTAGCAGACCCCAGGAGATAAGAGGGATCAGAGGGTCCCTCACGCATAGGATTATTTGGAGTTATGTCAAGGTTGCGTTATTTCCAGGAATTCTATACTTGAGCAACTCCTGGGATTTCTAGCTTTAGAGATCTCACCCTACAGCAGGAGGACGTTTGAAACGTATGGATGACCCGAGACAATATAGTCCATCCCTTGCCATTCATTAACAGAGCCGCCCAATCATTAACAGTCGGGTCCTGAATTTGGCTTCCACATCTGATGACGCAAGTGCAACCAACAGCTGGATACGCTACAGTAGCTTGTGATATATCGGCCCAACGGACCCTCTGCAGCAACCCATCTGCCACTGGAGCAGCAGATCAGGAGAGTATGGAGCACTGTTGGCCATTTGCCCATTGGGCATTTGCCTTGTGTGCTGGACGGCCTGTTCATGGCAAATAAAGCAATTTTTATCTCTGAAACTATAGAACATGAGTCGATACCAGTGTATAGAAGTCCCAGTTCCTCCCGTCCTACCTCTACCAATGTGCTGCTTAACAGATGAAGGAAGAGGATGATATCTCCATTGCAGGAGGTCGATGCTGCTATAGTGATTTTGGCTTCCCCCTCGCTATGTATCAATCCCATTCTTACCTTCAATGCTCTGCGGCCCCACAAGATTCATGGCCTGGTGAGCAGGATATTCCATTCTTGGCCTGGCAATGCCCAGTTCCTCCATCACTTTGTGGAACAGACGCTGGATTTCTGCTTCCGATACATGGTCCGGGGTCCTGGGGCTGTGAGCAAAAGATGGAGTCAGGCTGCAGACCACCAACAGGACTGTGTGGAAAGTCAGCATCAGAGCTCTATTGACTCCCATTTTAACCTGCGAAAAGAAACCATATAGAACAGAAAGATTCTAGAATATCGCATTGTAATCCACTGCCAACCTTTGAGATTTATGACAATTAAAATATGCATATTTCTTACTGGTATATTACTTCTGTTTGTTTGTATTTTTTGATACATCAAAGGCTATAGTAATAAAACAAAACACAGACTGTTTATAAATGTATTATCCAATCTTTTACAGCTTTGTATCACGACTAATTACGCGCACAGATTTAGTTGGTTCATTGCTTAGCAAAGCTCTAGACTGTCCTTTACGGCAGCAAAGTTTTCTCAGCACCTCGGATTAACGCAACCGGAAAACAGGGATCCACTGGCCAGACGTGGCCCGTGGAAGGCGTTGTTACTTGCTGGGGATTTCTTGAAATGCCCTTTTACAAAGATAGACGGCAACATTCTTCGTCTTGATAACTGTAGTTGGTAAGGCCAGTCTCTGCCTGCATTGTGCCAGCTTTACCAGGCTGGGCTACTGAAACACCACTATGTAGAAAGGCAGTCAGGGGAGGCCATGAAAGAATTTATAGCTCAGGTGGCCAACCCAGCCAGGTGACCCTAGGAAAGTTTACTAATACCATCTAGCCAAGCCTTGCGCATGCTCAGCGGAAAACGCAAGGAAAGCCTGTAAAGGGAACATAGAATGGACATATAAACTATAAAATATTATATAAACTTCACATAACTCCCTTAAGCACAATGGCCAAAAACTTTCATAACTGGAAATAAAGCACATCAGGCTCATGAACAGCTGCCCAGATCGCTGCAGAACGGCAGGGGGCCTGTTAAAGGCGCTTGGTGCATCCTGACGGTATCGGTAGAAGGTGCAGAGCATTCAATATCTATTACACACTTCCAAAGACTGCGCATAGACACCTTTGTATCTTGGGTATAAAGCACAAGTGATCTTGTTGAAGGTAGAGCCCATTTGGATTATGTTGCATTTCCCATTTATCACCACCAGAGGGCAGTACTTATTATTGCCTATTAATACAAACAGCAAGTTACCTATGAATTAATCTGTTGTGCATTACAGATAAATGTTTCTATGTATCTAGAAATGCATGCAAACAAAAGCTGACCGTCCCCTGACAAGCAATGATTCCTACCTGGGCCACGAATAACCACAAGACCTTCCAGACTCAAAGGCTGACAATATAAATATTAAAAAAATGACAGCTATAATTCCCTCCTATTAGGTATTATTACCGGTAGTTCAAATGAATCTGTAAGCCGGCTATCCAGAAAGATCAAGACTCAGCCTGTGTGTGAATTCCTTAAATGTGTATAAAACATGCTTAGAATTTCCCCAGTAATTATACAACAGTGTAAAATATATTATATATATATATATATATATATATATATATATATATATATATATTCATGCATAGGGGCAGATTGGCAACCAAGTATCTTCATCGCGCTAGAGCCGGAGACATTAAAAATAAACGGGAGACTTACAAACATGGAGGCAGGCAGCAGAGATGAACAGGCAGGGATGTGGAGAGGAAGCAGCTGGGAGGAGAGAATGAGGATGAAGTGGGGAGAGGGAGAGGGAGGGGGTTATTGTGACAGGTAAAGGAGGGAGGGAGCTCAGTGACGGAGGAGAAATAAAGAGCCTTTATGCTGGCAGATGTCGCTTTCCCCATCGCACTAACACGCCGTCGCTTTCCCCATCGCACTAACACGCCGATGAGAATCTGTTCCGATATAGCATCCGATGCTCAGAGAAAGGCGATCGGTACCCAGCGCAGACATCAGAGTCCGAGCCCCGCATCCCCAGCAGCAACCGTCGAGAGAGGGGGCCGAGCACATTTTGTTCAGTTCAGTTTGCAGGCGCATAGATCTTACAATCATACTCAACCTTTGAAATTTGGTGTATACGCCTGTGGCGGCCCAGGGGTTAATAGGCGCCGTCTGTAGTAATAATTGTTTGGATTTCTGTATGTCCCAGTATATGTGGTGATTATTGCGTATGCTTGTTCTCCCTCACGTCCTACCCTGTCCCTGTGCCACATGCCCTGCCCACGGACCCCTCGTAGCCTGGACACCATTAATTCGACCACAGCGCTCCTTCATGGAGATGACCCACGGGTGGTGGGATACAGACAAGGGGTGGTCCGGAAAGGGAGCCTCCTGCAGAGTCCCGGGCGCTGGGACCGCCAGGAGAACAGAGATCAGCCGGCGCAGTTATTATTCGACGCCGCTCATTCGGGACCAAAGTTATTCGGACATTGTGGGGCTCGGTGGCCTAAGTGTGGCGCCGGACTGTCTGGGCGGGAAGATGTGGACATGATTTATGGTCTATTTCTCACCTGACCTCTATATAAGCCTGTGTGTTTCCCCAATAAAGGGTGTCACTTCCCTGGACATTAGTCTCATCTAATGCGTCATGGGCTCGCTGGATCACTCACTGTCCTTTTCTGGACAATTACAGCACCGGATTTGGCTACGCCTCGGCGGGTGTACCCAGCCGGGGGACCGGGGGCCGTCACAACGCCAAATCCTCAGGGGCAGCTGAATACATTATAGGGTATTTGCTGCGGATAAATAATGTTATGTGCGATGACGGGGTTTATAACGCAACAGAAGCAATGAAACCTTAAACGATTAACTAGTTTAGGACTTGTGGTTTGCTTGATAAATTATGAACCAAGTCCAGCCCCCGTCCCTTCAGAACATAGAACGGTTTCTTGTAAATCATTTGCCGTGTACATCGGATTATATACTCTGTGCCAAGCCTTGTGACCGAAAGCATTAGATCCGCTCCGCCTGCGCATTACATTTCTTTGCAAGAGGGATCCACAAGAACCATACTACTAATTGATTTATTCTCCATCACTCCCCATATAAAGCCTTGATTCTGCAAATCTGGGCAAGTCTCTCCAGTAGCCATTGCGCCTTTCTTTGTTGCCATGAGTTGCTTGCCTATGTGCTTACTGTTCGTGTCATGTGCTGTGTAACCATAGAACCCCTGCTAATGTCAGTGACCAACAGCTACTAAACACAACACAGCAAACACGTTAGCAGTAATGCATTTAGATGACATGTCTAGGGTTGTATGTGATACGTAGCGTCTTTACTAGAAGGAAGCGTGTTATAAGCCAGATTCACTCATTGAGTTTCTCTCAACACCAAATCCAGCAGTCTTGTAGCCACAGCGAGCTCCGATCTGCAGGACATACCAAGGAAGCAAGTCTGTTTTTATAAATAGAACCCCCCCCCCCCCCCCCGATACAAAGAGAGCATATAGAACATGGAACAGAGATTCAGAAAAGACATGGAATGATAGAACATTAATATAAGTACCTGTTAGGTCAGATACATCATTAATTTAGGAGAATTATGTAATATTTCCCAGCCTGTGTGATGACGTAATAGGTAGCACAAAGCGGCTGATAAAACAGACACGAGCTCCAATGTTTCAGAGAACGCACGACATCACAACAAAGCTATACGCCTTACCGCCCCACCTTTAAAGGGAGAATGAAAAACGATATTTTGATATATTTGTTTCATTGTAAGCAACGCAGGGCAGCAGCGGCCTTTAATTGCTTTCACACATATTAGATACACACGCAAAGTGAAATAACTGTCTTAGTACCAGTAACTGTTACCTTACTGTATCACAATATTTTAAAACAAAACAACAAGTTAACAGAAAAAAAAATAAGACACAGGTGAGAATAAGACATTTATTCTGCATCTCCACCCCAAATTAAGACATGAAACGGAACATAACTACAGGTAGAAACGGTCGGTACAATTAAGAATCAGTAGAATTTTTTTTTTTTTTTTTTTAAATAATCAAGTTACTTCTACAGTAAAAATATAAAACCCTGGATCCGTGAACAAAATATTTTTTCTCAATTTGGTAACTAGAAATGTAGGATTTTATAGTGTAGTCATCAACAAACTGATCCTTGAACAAATCATCCAGAATAGTATAAATTGACCAAGACACGTTGGACACGAAACATTTCAGTTTAATGCTGCTGGGCAGTCGGTTATAACATAGGATGAGAGCAGAGTATTCTTCGGGGCCGGGCAAAGCGATCTACGCAATGGATCCAGTAAATAAAAACACCGCCGTCTAGGTGTTGGGGGGGGGGGGAAGAAACAAAAAGGAAATTAAACAGAGTAAATAAATGCTCTACAAACTATTTTGTTAATTATAGTTCATCCAGTCCAGGACTTGGGCAGCCACGTTTGCTATTCACCTGGACACAACACCATTATATTTACAAAGGACAACGCACAAAAAGTTACAGAAAGCCATGTTATTTTTTTGCATGGAGCTGGTAGCAGATATCATGGGCTGAGAAATTATAACATAAGTGCAAAAAAAAAAAGCTATATTTAACATGAGAAAGCTTCATGGGGACATCGCTAGAACTTTAAAATATAAAAAAAGTTCTCAAAAGAAAAATATACAGAGTTGGTGTTTTGTGTGATGTAGTAATGCGGATGGATGCATGAATGGGGTATATATATATTTAAACTGTACAAAAATGTGATTATTGAAAATTTAAATTAACTTTTTTTTGAAAATAAAAGTTGCTTGATTTTCACTAGCCCTACTCAAATCCTTATCTACACCATATGACAGACTTAAGGCCATGACAATTTCTTTAAAATGCGTTCTGTTGAACACCTGGCTGAGCAGAAACGTGTCAGCCCATGCACAGATGGACAGCGACGCGGTTCAAGGCAGACCGTGACAGGAGGCATCCGATCCCTCCGGCTGCCGGCACGACGACCTGCGGGTGCTACATGTGTTAAGACACTCGATGGAAAAAAACAAACATTCATTATTAACTGCCTACAAATAGCAAAAACATTGATTTTGAGGGGGAAAAGGCACACATACCGCCATGTATTACAATAAATACTGACATTACTCAACACCCATGCATAGACAGATTAACCAGAAACCATGTTCTTTTCAAGCCAGCCTACATCATATAAGTAGTCTTACTCGTAAACACTAGAAATCAGGTGTGAATAAATATAAATATATATATTATATATCTTCCAGCACCCAAACTGTAAACACCTCTAAACAAAATTCTACTTTTTTTTTTAATTTAAACTATAAACTGAAATTGAAATTAATCCTGAAAAAATAACCATTCCCTTACTAGAAAGGATCCCTTATTAAAAATTAAAGGATGTATGGTTAATGCTGCATCCAAGTATACTACCAAGCGGACTTCCTGCCTGAAAATTCTTTATTCAAGCAGATTTTGAGTTAAAAAAGTTTTTAAGAGATTTTTTTGAAAGACGACGTATAAAAGCCATAGCACAAATCTGGAATGATTTCCATAAAGCTTCGCGCATACACCAGATATCCTCTTGAAAAGCAGAACGCAGATGGCTTTGTCACTCGTTAATAGTCTTCACGTAGAAGCTTAAAAATTCGATCCAGGACACTACAGCATCGCTGACATCTCTGACAAGTTTTACCGTTCCAATTTGGGTAAATAATTAAAAGCAAGAAAAAAAAAACCTGTAAATTAAATGTCAAGAGAAGACTTAACCATTTGATCTCTTTCCTGAGTTTTTAGGTAAAATGCAGTCTGTACCAACATGTTCAAGGTGCTTTTTAGGAGAGATGAATACAAAAAGGGGCTCAGGCATGGTTGCTTGCATGTATTATGCATGTAAACATAAACCGCTTTCCCAACAACTGGATTAACAGAATGCAAGCGATATTTTGAAGAGTTTATTTGGGTCGCTTACAAGTCCAAAGGCTTGGTAGAGGGCAAGAACGTCACCCTCGCAATGGGATTCTTTGGAGAGCCTTTGTAACGGAGCCGTTCTCTCCCAGATACAGCGCGCAGAGTCGAGTTACTGGTTGTGTTAATGGAGGGGTCACATCTCTTAATGGGATTTTTTGATCTATCCTGATTGGTTAGGTCTTCCAATACAGACTTTGGCCGACACGGACTATTCTTGAGCGAGTGCCTGGAAACCCTGGAACTGGATTCCGTAGGGGAAGCAGCAGCAGCAAGGTGATCACGAGGAAACAGGACTTGCCGAGAAGCCACAGGCAAGGGCGCACAACTGGGACGTCTGAGGGATCGTTCTGAAGACAGAGAGCCGTCACAGCTAATAGATTTCGTCATAGGCAAGTTAGTCGTACCTTGCTTGGCTTTTGAGCTTAGTTCTCGCATCTCAGAGAGAGAGTTAATTCTCCGGACAGACTGCCGTACCGGGGTCCGCTGAAACTTAATGGGCGACTTCAATTTTTGCATAGCGCTGCGATCACTCAGAGAGAGCTTGTTGAAGTGCTGTATGTGATCCGACACTCTGCTCGATCGACGCAACGCTGATGAAGCAGTAGGACAGTCTTTTGTGGAGTATCCTGAAGTCTCTTCTGTATCTGACAATTCAGAGGAACTTTTGTTTTGGGACGGGACCGACAACTCTTGCTGCATTTCAGCCCAACTTGCTTCTTGGGCAGCAGTGGAAAGAGAAGATTCACTACTAACTTCAGACATGGCAGGTTGAACAATTCCACTACAGCCCAATTTTTGGCTGCGCGTCAGGTCTGTCTCCTCAACCTTCTTAGAAGCATCAGACTGTTCCAAAGCTAAACTATTTTCAGAACGTTTATCTGGGACGCAGATCGTTTCATCTTTAGAATTTACTTCAATGGGTTTGTGCTCTAAGAACACATTCATTTCATCTTGTGAAGTCATCAGATCATCGACCGCACTGTTCCGCTCAGAAAAGTCACTTCCTGAATATGTCCCGTTTGCCAGCACCTTGCGCAAGTCACTTCCGGACTCTGTAAAGGCCTTTGTGATCCTAAGCACCGTGTTTTCTGCCAGGCTTGCTTCTTCCTCGCAGAGAGAATCATTGTTTGGATTCTGATCTTTGATGTAGCTCCTAATGGATGATTTCTGGTCTTTTGGCATGGCTGGGGGTTTTTCAGATACGAGAACGGGCTCAGACAAACAGTTTGAAGAAAACAGCTGTCCTACTTCAGACGAGGCCTCATCACACACGTCCTCAAAACTGACAGGCCGCGGACCCGTCCATGACATACGGTGACTTGATCCGTCAGATATTTTCGGAGATAGTAGGTTTTCTTCAGACTTGCTTATTTTCTTGGAACCTGTAAATATTCAGAAATGCTTATTGGGTGTCTGGACTTGCAAGAAATACAATCTTTGATCAAAGTACGTAAATATTCACTTCCTCAGAGGGACATTGGGGTATATTTGGTGATTTTAGTAATCCAAATATTGTGGAAGAGGACGTGAACTAAATCCCTTTTATCCCCATTCATGACGTATGAACTATGTAAACCTGTTGAAGACGGTAAGTGACCCGACACTTACCTGCACTTACAAATGGGCTTTCCACGGGAGAAGAAACATTCTCTTTGTTTCGAGGCCCGGGGGTCAACTCTTGCGAGTTTGCAAGTCGCCAGCCAATGTTTTGGGATAGGGAGTTAGAGGAAAGCCCACTTAATACGTTCTAGGTATAAAAAGAGAAATAGCGTTAACAGCAGATACCAACAACTTGGAGCAAACGTTCTATGAAATGTGTAGTTACTGCATTCCCGCAGAAACTATTTCTTTTTAAAGGGACTGTGTTACCCACACAGCTTCATAACCAACCAGTTCCAAGACTAAGCCAGAACTTCTTCCTATCCAGGTTGTACGACTTATTTCCAGGGTGGTCTTTATTTAGCTACATAGATGGGCAGGCACAGACCTGTAACACTATACATTTTGGGCTAGTCTAAGGAAGTATGTCTGCATTTCAATGAGTGTTACCCTTATAACACTGCAGTTGTGAAGTTGGGATAAACCGAGAGAAAAAAAAAAAGGGGGATTTTCTGTTACTGGCATACTAGAGAGTAGCCATAGCTTTCAAGCTTTTGGTTTCACCCATTCATCAGACCACTTACTCTGCCTATAAAAGATCAAAACAGAAAATGCTGAATGGCTATTTTTTATGTACTAAACTTAGACATAGGCGCTAAAACTAAACTTTACTTCCGTTGAGGTTAGTTTTAATGGTCACTTACCCAGGTGGCGTGCAGTGGTTGTATTATAATAAACATTCTTCGAATACACGGGGTATGTAATGGAACATGCATGGATTTCACGTTTAAAAAAAACTGTTGATTAGAGACTAGGGGTGCAACCATACTCCTTGGTGTCTAGAAGCAACAGAGGATGTCTGCACATATCGCAGAGACGCCCGCTGGCTGTCAGAGAGGAGGATCTGGGTTCCCTGCAGCGCTGCAGGGGATCTGGAACTTGGTGTTATTATCAGACATCTGTTTGAGGTCGGATTATAAAATGAGGGGTATTTTTCAGAGCACTTGCTTATGCCGTTGTACAAAGATCTGGTGAGACCTCAATTTGAGTATTTTCTACAGTATTGTAAACCATATCTCCAGAAGGATAGATACTTTGGAGCGAGTTCAGAAAAGGGCTACTAAACTATTAGTGCCTTATCACCTTTTTAACAAATACTTTGTATACACGCCCCAACTGTATTTTTTTGTTGTTACAGATCAGGCCCAGTTTATTAAAACCCCTGTAACTCGGCCATGTGTAAATGTAAGGAGGGACTATGTATAACATTAAAGCACTTACCACATCTTTACTACTCTTGCCCAAACTGAACCTGAGTCGAAGCGAGCGGCGCACCATTTCCTTTCGAGTTATCTTGGGAGAGAAGCAGCCAGTTTTTCCCGACTCCACTCTAAGAAAAACAGCAAAAACTGTACATTAACATACTCTGGATATCTGCAGTCAAAAAGTAAAGACATTTTCCTGGCATCTAGTTTTTCCTTTAATATACAACCGTTAGTCACAACTCTTTAACTTTAGAAAATGAATATTAAAAATCCATCCAGAGAAGTCGCATCAACTAATGTTCTTGCCCGTTAAGTAATTTTGTCCGTTTGGACGAGGCTTATTGGTTTTCGCAAGCTTTGTAAGAATGAAGTGATAAAACATGACAATATTTCCCGACAAATCTAAATCTAGCAGCGTTATTACATTTGGATTAAGATCTCAGAGGTAAAGGTACGCTATTTAAAGATTGAAGTGCATACTTCTGATTTAACAGCAATAGCAAAATATATGAAACACGAGCTTGCAAGAACTCGGGAGGACACAAGAGACTGTTCTCATAAGCTTATGTTTGGTTGCACACGCAATCCCTGCTTTACAATAAACCACTTCAAAATCAACAGTAATAAGGGCAATAATCACCTTTGCACTTTTCGGTTCTCGGATCGCTTGCTTCGCCTAAGGACACTTGAGCTGGGGACGGAGGGCGAGGGCAAGCTTTGCAGCGACTCAGACGTGGGTGTGCTATCATCACAGCGAGCTAAAGCAGACAGAATAAAAGATTTAAGGCATGACAGGATGTCTATAAGAGCACCTCCGGTTGGTAAATAGATTTTGAACTTCCTACAAATTCTCTAGTATTTCAACCCTACAGAACATTTACCTCAACACAAAAACAGCATGCCAGTTATCCAAAACATTAGCACCGCAAGCCAAGATACCGTTAAAAATGCCTGTAGAAAAATGACTGTTACCTGAGCCGGGTGTAGAGCTGCTTCCAAAAAGACTGTTCGGTAACAACTCAAAGGCGAGGTTATGTTTAATGGATTTTCTCTTCTTGTTTGAAAACCCTTGCACAGAATCGGCTGGTAGTTTCCTCTTGCTGCTAGGGGTCAGGACCAACGGTGTCACCATTGAAGCCAAGCCTGGAACAAGAACAAAGGTTTAAACATTGGCTGAATACAGCACTGGTCTGACGTTTTAGGAAGGAGAGGTTTTACTGCAAGTTAAGAAACAAAAAAACAGCCAACATAGTTTGTTATTTTTACGTTAGAGATATGCTAAGAGGTTTTCTCAGTGTACTTTAAAACTTGTCATCTTAAAGCATGGTACTTGGATGACATGTTCCAAGACACCGATCGGATACAATGCCAGAAAGTGTTAAGAAGCACGGTTTCTAGAGGGTATGCAAGCCACACACAGAACAGAACCATCCTTCCTACGGCCATGCATGCCAGTAGATTAGCGGTATCTCTTCTAGCCAATAAAAAGAGCAAAGTTGTGGTACAGACGTGCAGCTAGGTTCGCATACCGTACACTTACCCGTCCTGTCTGTCTGGGGTGTAGAGAAGGGTGTTCTGTTAGTTATAAGTTTATTCAACGCGCCACTAACAAAATCTGAAACGTAAGGCATAAACTAAGCAGTGTATCAGGGCGTTATAAGCCATGGTGACACAAATATCAAAATGTATAAGCTATCTAGTCTACATCACAAAGAGCTGAAGGGCAGCTCTTTAAATTAAGATGGCCAGTCACAAAACCAGGAAAAACATAAGCTGCCCGTAATATTTCTATTTTATACCATAATCACCTCCAACACTTCGCCGTCGCCTCTTCTTCTCTCCAAGAGGATCCACTTCACCGTCCTCTGATGCGTCTGGCCCGGGTGTACCAGCACAGCCATCAACTCCCAGCATTCCCGGGATCCTCTCCAACAGAAAGGTCGGCACACAGCCTGATAACGGAAAGAACGTAGAGGTACGGGATTCACAATGACATTATTGCTTATGCTCCAAGTATTCGACAAAAAAAAAAGTTGCAATTCGGCAGCCAACCCGGAGATCTTAAGAGCATCGCTTGCATTGGGCTCTAAACATCAAAAGTGCCTTTCACACTAACGCAGACCGATTCGGGTGAACGTAACTGCATGACAGTGGGGGAGACAGGAGGCTTAAGCCCGGGGAAACTGTATAATAAACCGCGTGGAAACCTGTTTTACATCTTTATTCTGTTCTTTTGGAAATAGAGTCGCTGGTCAGTGGGCTAGAATGGATCATTTAGTTTAGTCTCCAATGTGTTTTGGTTTATTTATCGGATGCCTGATTTAAAGGCACCCTGTGTATAATTCACATTAACATCTGGATAAGGGGTTATAGCGTATAATTTGAAGGTGACAATCTGGCCAACCAACTAACATGCTTGCTTGCTTTATTCTCCAATGTAATATTTGAATATGAATACATTTAGAACCCACTCTCTTATGACTGCTTCATCACGGTCAGAATGGGCATCATTAAAGTTATGGCTCTCACCAATATCTTCTGCCTGATCTATCAGGGTCTGGACGACACCAGCTTGTACACGAAGTTTCTTTTCTGTGTTTGCAGAGATCTTCTCATTGTCATCATTTGACTGCAGCAGATTAGGTGCAAATATCACGGCCAGGTTACTGCTGTCCATCTTGTTTGCATCACATCTTGGGTCGGAGACAAAATTAAGAGAGTTGTCAAAGTTGCAGGTCTGTTTTGAAATTATCCATAAGCCATACATCAAAAAAAATGTATCTGCCAAAAACTGATAATTTCACCTAGTCCCCCTTAATAATAAATAAAATATATATATATTTATAAATAAAAGGCTGATTAGCAGCCGATTGTCGCATTGAGGACTAAGATTATCAAGGGATGTCGGCAGGCTTCAGCATAACATTTCAAAAAAAGATCTGATGGCATTTATCAAGCTCCATCATGCACCAATGAACAACCTATTAAGCTTAGATAGAGTAAGTTAACCACTGGGAGAACATGCGAGGCCACCTTGATTGTTAAAGGGACACGCAAGTCATTACGTGCACTTTAACGCATAGGACAGGTGCGCGGTCTCTTAAAAACTTTTGTGACGTCCATTTTTGCAAATGCATGAGGGATTCTGCCCAGCATGAGGAACTCGCTTCTATTGCTGCAAAGTCTGTCAGGTAAACTTGGTTTCCCAGTTTTGGAAGAATGCATATTAAAGTACTTTAAGACTGCTCCTTTTTCTCATATGCATGAGTCTGGGTAGAATAAGCTCATCCGAGCATCAGCTTCAGGGAAGGATCAATGCACCGCTATAACAGCGTCTTATTTAGTGCTTAAGGAGAAGCTCGGAGGTTCACTGGCCATTCTGTTCATTGTATGCTGCCATAAGATGCTTACCTCATGGACACTGCATGCAGAAAGCTAAAAAAGTAACGCAAGACGTGAATCGTTCTGTCAGGCATGAGACAAGAGATGAGAATTGTAGCAGAAGTCTTCTCCTCATCGTTGGGCAGCTGCTGAGCTTTACACAAAGCATCCTGAAGATCGGTTTGAAGTACAGGCTCTGGTAATTCTCTGAAGAACTGCTTGAGGATGCCAGCAACATCACATGGGGGCACACCAGACAAGCTGCTGTCTCCCTGATCCAGTTTGGTCTGGGATAAACAAAAAAAAAAATCAATGAAAAACACACCAAATACTTCATGAGTGTAGAAAAAGCACAGAACAACCAGACACATGCAAGCCACCTTGGTACCATGAAAAAGTACCAACACAAAACCCATAAAATAGTAGAGGGCATTCAAGCTTTTTAAAATTAAAGTATAGTAAGAACCAAAGTGTGAACAAGCACTTTACATTTAATTGAAAAACCTTGATTTTGCTACCATTTAGAGTTTTACAGAGAGCCAAACATTCATACTTTCAACTGTTTCTGTCGAACAACAGATCCAGACTTCCTGAAAAGACCTTCTGTGTGGACGTGCTGTTTAAGGTATCTACAAACATCAACAAGGAATCTGTGGAGACAAAAAACATTGAAATTACAATCAAAAACGCAGTAGACCTCAGACAGACTAACAATTAAAGTACGTTTGGCATCAGGATTTCAGGACCAATACACAGCACACATTTCCAGGGGAGATCAGGCTGTCTTGACCGGTACTTTGAAGCAAACGACAACGTCTCATACTTACACTGGAACGTTCCCATAGTCCTCAACGTAAAGCTGTGGCAACGCATGGAGCGGCATCCCAAAGACTTTGCCCTATATGAGAGATGACAATTTTCCTTAGAGATTATTCTTCACAAAAGTGTTCCTGAGATTATGGTAATGACCAACTCAACATCGCTATTAAAATCATAACACTTGAGGTTTAACCTCTTAATACCAGATTAGTCCAAAACCACTTCGGGGGACATATTGAGAGAGCAAGCTGACATCAAAATAGCAATAGACCCCAGCCGCCAAAGAGAAGCCCCCTCTGCACAGATCCTGGTCCTACACCCTAAGGGTTCACATTTATGCTGCTGGAGCCTTGGGGGGTTTATTCACCCTGCAAAAAAACTCAATTATGACACTGATCCTTTACAATGCATAGCAAGTAAAGCGAGACTACATAGATTAGTACTTAGCTAACAAGGCCCTACAAGATAAGGAATGTCTGGATATTCAAGCTTACTCCATATTGTTATGATATCTTGTAACAGAGTGTAAACAGATACATGTTTGTCAGTGTTTACAGTGTAACAATGTATATGTAACTGTTATGGAAGTGCTTCGTGGCTAACCCTCTGCATCTTTCACTGGCCTAAAAGGGAGATTTGTAAATGAGAATGGAACCTGCCTTTATTACAATCCCAATTAACCCCTTCAGCAGCCGGATCAGTAAAAGGAAGCCTTTACTGTACATTACACAGGTCCAGCCCCAGTGAGCTTCTGTGCAGGCAGAGCGTGGCTGGCCCTGCACAAAGCAATAGTTAAGAGATCTCCTTGGAACCTCCACATCCTTTTAAACTAAGCACTATACAGGGCCAGCTCAGCCCTTCATTATGAATAACAAAGTGAGAGTTAAGACGAATCCTAACGCATGTCTGTGGGTTTGTACTCACGGTAACAGGGCCCCCCGTGGAGCCTTTCCCTGCCTCCGGGCGCTGCTTGCTGTTCCAGTGCTTGATTTTGATCCCGTAGGTGCGGAGATGCTGGATCACAGCCAGCCTGGCCAGGTTATGGTAGTCGGGTGTCTGCTTCATCGCGTTGCTTTCTGAGCCCCGATATCAATCCCTACACCCGAGGGGTCCCCGACACCTAGCACGTTAGCATTAAATGGCTTCCTCTCTATCGAACCTATTGCCTCTTTATAACCAACGTTCCCGTGTAACCTCCATGCATCTACAGACCCAAATAACACCGATTTCCAACCCTTACCGAAACCCGCACAACCTTCACTACTCTCCGTCTCACTGCCAGCTGGTCTGCGGCCTACATGTAACCCTCACATAAACCTGCGCGTCAAGATAAACGCCCTGCCGCTCATATTTCCCGTACCGTTCACTTTCTTAAACCCATTAACTTGCTAAAGCCCTCACTTCTTCCCTTCCAACCCTTCACCTTCAGTTCGCTTTCCTCCCTCCCGCTCTTCCTTCTGCTGTTCTCATTGGCTAGCGTCAGTTCAAATTAAAGGTCCCCGTACTCCCATACATGTGTGGCTGCCCCACAGAGTGCCTGCAGGAAGTCGACAAGAAGTAATGCGAAACTAGACATATACATTAACGTTTACTAGCGATATATTATTTCACAAGGTTTATATATGTATATATCGTGATATGTCGGTACTGTTTGACTGACAGGCAATGGGCGATCTAAGAGAAGACCCTCGGGCAGATCACGTGATAATGCAGCGTCTCACTCTCAATGAGCTACTGTTTTGGAGGGCGGAAGTTTGTGTTTGAGACAGAAAGTCTTGTGTTCTTACTTCCCTCAGACTAGTTTTATTCACGTCCTCCCCCCCCTAGTCAAACATGTAGTTGGGGTAGTGTAATTTGAGGTGAGTTATGATGCTTCAAGTGATAATAGGCACCAATACCACAGAGAAAGAAGCTAACATTCTGACACTGTTTAGTAACTCTCCATGTTTTACATTTGTTTAGATTTCCCTCTCCTTGGAGCTCTGAGGTAATTCCTAGCTTGAAAACATGTACACTGAGGTGAGGTTGTTCTCAACATTTATTTATATAGCAGGGGCAAATTCTGTTACAGTAGGTGACAGCGATAATATTTAAAGTATGTTCCCGGCATGATGTGCGCTTTAATGTATATGATAGTTGGGTGGCCCCTTTAAATTTTCTATGGAATACCACCCCCCAATGTATTAATCACATCCCTTTTATATGTATATATATATTTGTCATTCAGTTGAATAAATTGTTTTTTTCTTGATGTAATTTTCAATTGTTTTGATGTAAAATTGAGGAATCCCTGTGTCATATAATCCCCTTGTCATATTAAACACTCCAGGTGCCAGCGCGGTATGAAATGTTTTTATGATGTGAAATCATCAGATTCCGCTCGATGTAATGATAGAACTTCCTGGGCTATAAATGTTACATTTATTTCACTTTAAAGAAAACAATCGGTTTCTGCAGCATGCCTTTTATCTGTACAGCGTCCCGCAGTGTCCATCGTGAGCTCTCGCATCCTCCTACAATGAGTGTCTATTCACTAAAGGGAGAGTTAGAAGGAGAATTTGTGGGAAAGCTGTGGTTCTTGGTTTCTTACTTCACTATTCATGAAGTGACCTCATCGGGGGGATTACACTCTTAGCCATACGACCCCTTGAACGTAAGCGTTAGTGAGTAAGGCCATCCGTGCGTCTGCGTTTACTTTCTCCTTTGTATAACCTCATAAGCCGCTTCAGCACCACTTCATGTTTCAGTATACTGGACCCTGGTACAAAGTCAAACATATCACGAGAAGCAAAAGTGTTCATATGTTACTGGACCTACACCTAAAAAATAAACAAGCGCATATCACAGAACAAAGAGTATCGAGTAATCCAGTTTCTAACACCTTTGCCAACGACTAATCTAATTCCGCCTGCTGGATTTTTCATATTTGTATTTCCTTCACTCACACTTCACTCACATACTGCCTAGAAGACTTGTAATAATACTCTGATATATTCTCTTGTTCTATCTTGGTCTCTCACACATTCCTCTCTGTTCCCAACCCCGGCAACCACAAACCTCCTTTAACATGCGCAACCTGGACAATCTCATACCCTACTGCCTCCTGTCTTCAACTGTGCCCTGTGGAACACCCATTCTGTATGTAACAAATGTTGCACCTTTCCACATATATTTTTTGGGGAGCTTATGTGCTCGTTTTTGCCCATTCATCCAGTAGAGCATTTGTGAGGTCAGGTGCTGAAGAAGATGAGAAGGCCTTGCTGGTTCATCCCTAAGGTGTTCAGTGGGGTTGAGGTCAGGGCTCTGTGCGGCCGGCTAAGTTCTTCCACACCAAACTCATCCAACCATGTCTTGATGGACCTTTGTGCGCTGGCACACAGTCATGCTGGAACAGGAAAGGACCTTCCCCAAACTGTTCCCACAAAGTTGGAATTGTCTAAAATGTATGTTGTAACATTAACATTACCCTTCACTGGAACTAAGGGGCCCAAACCCTGAAAAACAGCCACCATATGCCTCCTCCACCACCTCTCTACTCCTTACAGTAGGCGCCATGCGTTCTAGTATAGTGAAACATGGATTATCACTCCGGAGAACATGGTTTATTCCTCTGCTCCAGAGTCCAGCGGCGTTTGCTTTACCCTGCTCCAGCTGATGCTTTGCGTTACACGGATCCATGGATGTCTTGTGTGCAGATGCTCAGTGATGGAAACCCATTTAATGAAGCTCCCGACGCACAGCTACTGATGTTGCTTCCAGGGGCAGTTTGGAACTCGGAGGACGGGCAACAGCAGTGAGGAGCCCCAATCTGTGCGACCCATTCTGCTACCAACATAGCTCTCATTACCAGCATGCAGCACTAGATGGGGCTGTTTATTTCAACCTATCCAGATGCCAACGATGGCTGCATGCATACAATAGACTATGCAATTTTTAGACCGTATTTCATATACTTTAATTCAGGTGTCCTGGTACATCTGGTAATATTATATGTTCATAACATGCTTATTTGGTTATACCCACCCAAACCTCTTCTCTTTTCTTCCTCTCTGTTTGCCCCTTGCTCCCCGTTCATGTTTACCATTCTCTTTCTCCAACTCGTTTTTCACAGGTCTGCCCGCTTCTTTTACTATGTTTTACCACTTCTGAAAACGTCCGTTAGTGTGATTAAAATATCCTCAACCCTTCTCGGCTTTTCCAGCCACGCATTGCATTATATCATTAATAATGGCTAGATATATCAACGTGTGGGCATTTGGCCTTACATTTTTTTAATATAGCTCCAAAGAGGCAAACCATTCATTATTTTGAAATAGTACTTATTTTGACGAGGCGACATATAGAAGCGATTGCACTGCACGGAAAGGAGGATCAGAAACCATGGTAGTTTTGGGGCATTACTTGGTAATCACAAACAACTCTGAAAATAGAGGAAGTCATATTTTTTTGTTGCCCCGCAACAAGCAACAATGGAATTAATCACCTACAGAATATATATTTTCCCTAAACGGCTTAAAAGCGATCCGTCACTGATCCCAATCCCTACTTCTGTGTTATCTTTATTCTTTTACTTTCATTTAAGTGATGATGTAAAAATGACACCAGTTACCTTCTGTTACGAGCCGCCGTGTCTGAAACTAAGCAGCTTTACACAGGAACTGAACTCTTATGGAGGCGCACAGGATGTTATACATAGGAGGTATAGTGCAAGAGATTTCTTACCTGGGTTTCTTGTGATGAACGCTTGGGCATCATGTGAAATTAAGTGCAATTTGCATGAAATAGCCTGATTATCCCGCTGGTGCAGGCAGATGCTACAAAACTTACAATACAATACAGTGAAATTCAGTATAAAGCACTTAATCAACATAAAATATGCAAATGTAAGCTCCTTTGAGCCGGGTCCTACTCACCTGTTCGCTCTGTAAGTCAATTTGTTACGTTACATACTACTTGTTTTGTCCTGACCACCCATTGTACAGCGCTACGGAATTTGATGACGTTATATAAAACAATAAATAATAATAATAATAAATGCCTTATTCAGCCTTCTGAGTACCTATGCATCGAACAGTGTTTGTGACCCATCGCTAGCACCAGTGTACAGCCATCAAGCACTTTAAACGGCCTTTAGAATAAATAACTGATTAAAACTGCGTTAAGATGAAGACGAGGACCGGAGATATTTGGTGGCTGCCATTGCTCCTACGGACACCACCGCCATTCCTCACGGTTCATTCGTAACGACCTCAAGGCTCCAAGAAGAAATAGTTTGTCAATCAGTGTAATTGTTTCGGATTTATTTAGTTTAATAAAAATGCATTTAGAGACAGAATTATCTATTCAATTACCTTCAATACATGCAAGGTTAGACTTAATGCATAGCTTACTTTGTTCTGTAAAGTATATCACATAAGGTTGATCGCTTATAAAACTCTGGGACTTCTAACCTGCAAAATCAAGTGTTTTGAGAGAGAAGCTTGAGACAGGAATTTAATACAGCTTTTTTTTTCTTCATTAGTGAGCATTTTGTTAAATGTTTTGTGCCTGACCTAGAAACATAATATAGTGATTAAAAGCCCTTGGGGGGGTTCGGAGTGCAATCATGCGGTGAAGAATGATCGCAGATTTATTTATTAAATCTCAGCAACTTCGCTTTACGCAGTGAATTTCTCCTACAAGAAGGGCTGAGCTCACCCGGCATTCACTTCTAAAAGATATCTCATCGGCTTCCTCTAAGAAAAAGGCATTTCTTATAAGAGAAACTTGGCCTTAAGAGATGACCCTTCACAGCACGTCACACCCAAACTATGAAGGAGCTTCATTTCAGTTACGATTTAACCAGACCAAGACCTAAAATATTCTGAATGGCATTCTTCAGTAACAGGGGTTGTTGGAAACTTTCTGGTTGCGACATGAGAAGCGTTTCAAAAGTCCCAGAGCTAATGAATTATTAGTCGAACAATGAAAAAAACAAACCAAAACCCTAAGAAGGAACTAAGTCTTATGTAGCTAATTGTTCCTCTACGTGCTAACCACTATATGATAATTTCCTAACCACAAACCAGTAGACTGCCTTCCATCGCTCCGCTACGACGCATGCAAGAAAAAAGCTCACAAAGTGAAAGTCAGCTTGCATTCTGCAACGCGGCGCTGCTTGCTATGAAACCTGATGGACCCCCTGAACCATACGTGGACCTCCTTGTTTCTCATGAATTGAACTACACGGTGTATGGGGTAAGAACCTAAACTGTTGTCGGTATGGCCTTCAAGCGGTTCGTAACCTCTTTATACGCGCGTAAGGATAGATGGGCCTGCGTGTCGTTCTGAATAACGAATGTCAGGTAAGTCGCTACTTCTTTGTAGCCTCGTATAAATTGTAATGCGTGTTTTCCAATTTCCTTTGTTTTGCTATGAGATTAGGATTCCATCTGTAATGAGATTCATGAGATACTGGGGCAAGTTTGGGACAAAACGCCCTCAGTTGTGTTCCAATTCAAGCAATGATAACTTTGTGTCGGCAAATTAACTTCATGACCAGGGCTGTCTTTAAAATAGGTCAGAAGAGGCAGGTGCCCTGGGCTTAGCGAGACCTCAGGAGACCAAACGCAGCTGTCTCTCGGGCGCCAAAAGCCGCCGCTGCTTTTAGATTATGAACGAAACCGGTGGCTATTTGTAAAACCACAAGCAAAGCAAGCAGATGATTCAGGCAAGAGCCCAAACGTCTTCAGCGCAGGGAATCCCAGGGCGGCAGTTGGCCCCCAAATAGCCCTTCATTGACTATGACATCGTTACCGCGCTCTGTACTCTCTATTATTAGTATTTTGGACTTTATTTATTTTCCAAAGCATGTTTGGAAACAATGCGGGGGGGGGGGGGGTCATTATCTCTACTGAATATCTCAAGTCATCTTAATCGATGTGCTGTTCTGCTGTACCAACCGCATGTTTTACTCATCTTGCAATGGATAAATACCGTGATTTAACTTGGTGTTGGTAACAACCGAGAGGCTCCTGTACTGAATACTACCTTCAGTGTTGTGGGCACCGCGTGTAACGTGTTATGTGTAACGTGTAGCTCTGTGAACAGCACTGCCCCCTTTTAAAACATACAACGCAACCTTGTGATATCATTCTTAATCTCTTATTATGCTTTATGTGTATGTTTGTGGTCCGATACTGAGCTCAGGCTTGGCCTCTCACCTATGGCATTTTGAATCTCAGTATGAGTTGCCCAACTGGCAACATTTATTGCCGCCATCTGAGGGTTTGCTTAGCAAGGTATTTAGCCTCGTGTAGCAGATGATCCTCCCGGGAATTTGCTCATCACTGGCCAATGTGCCAGAGATATCTAGTTGTCTGTCTGGTTTCTTTCAAAAGGGGTTATAATTGTCCAAAAATGATATCGATGTCCAAGGGTATGGGGTAGATTAAGCTGACCCAGTGGTCCCAGTGCACTTGTCTTGTGAAAGACCAACCATTCACCACTACAGTAATGCCCATAGGTAGCACATCATCTCCTGAATGTTACATGGTCAATGACTTGTTTGAACAAAAAAAGAACCCCGGAATTGGTTGGCGAGGGAATCGGCTGCACTAATTGCAGAATTCTTTTGAGCAAACGCTCAAATTCCACAAAGACTTCCTTTAAAAAAAAAGCTTTTCAATCTTGTTCCGGCTCTCTCTCTCTTTGTTATCGGAATAGATTCATAACTACGTAATATCCCCTCTCTGCTTGTCTCTTGTAAAGGATCCTCTGCACATTGATGAAAGTGCCAGATCTGCCTGCGTCGGAGTTAAGCAGTAAACACATCCACCGTACTACTTTACCAATAAAAGAACTGAGAACAACGAGAGCGGCCATTGTGTGCAGATAAAGCCCGAGTTGCCATGGCAAGTTTTTGAAAGTGCTCTCATGTAATTGAATCTCTGTGCGTATCATTCACGCAGTTTAGTTAAATAAGCCGGCGTCCTATGAGTCATGCAGTGTATGTGCAAAGGATGGCAAAGCAAGAGAAACACCTCCTCCCTGATGGTGATAAGTGGGCAAGTGAGCACCACTAAGTGGCTATGTGAATTGGGAACTCCAACGCCTTCCCGGCACGTGGGCGAAAACGATATAGAATCCAAAGAGCCAAGGATGTGCTCCTTTTCTTCAGCATTTAACTGTTTAGGTCTAATCCAAGATGGGCAGGTGATAGGAGATGAAACATCGACGAGGAGGGATAATGCTAGGTCATCCATAAGGACAGTGCTTAGGGTTTCCCAAGGTCAGTGGGTGGCATAAGGCCATGTTTAATTGGACTGCTCCGTTAGATTTGCCATAATCAGCCCAGTACGATGTCCCAAGGTATTGCAAGAGTCCCAACAATGGCACCTTCCGGTCTGCAGATAAAGGAAGTTTTTTGAAACAAAATGAAATAAGTTTTCTTATTTAATTTTATTGTCAAATATTTTTTTTCTTTGGACTTTACCTTTAAGGGCCAGCATATGTTGGTGTTACTAATCCACTACACGAGTATGAAGATCTGTACCAGCTGATGGATATACCTCTCCTTCACTGCTCCACAAATCGGCCATTGAGAATAGAGTAGGGTGACCACATCTGCCATTTAATCCAGGAGTTATGTACATTTCACATGTTACTTTACACGTGTAAAGTGCTGCCAGGTAGTATGTGGGATATTTAATCATTGCATTTCCCTTATGAGAGGTTATACTTTGCACATACTGCAGGGTAACACGTTACATGCAGTGGTCAGCAAAATGTGAAATGCATGTATGTCCTTGCAGACATCGCTGATACGGTATGATATGGAGACCACCTCCAGGGGTAGGCAGAGCGTCCGTACCAGCCACCAGTGTCCGTCACAAGGCTTGTGGAGGTAGTTGTTGCTTATGGGGCATTTCGACCAAATCCTTAAATAATACCGGTGTGAAAGCGATCATTTTCACGCATATAGCACATCATAGACTAAAGACCCCAGTAGGGGGCAGACACGATCCAACACAGGATACGTATCTTCTGTTTGGGCAAAATTACCTCCGAGGTTTTTCCACATCGAAAATAATAAGAGTATAGGTTACAGAGAATTAGATCTGCAATTTCAAAACATTTATTATTTGTTTCCAAGCCTCCACGATATTCTAAAGGAACGCATGCAACGGAAAAGTAAGACCCTGTGTGATCAGCCATAGATATTAGATATGGTAAAGAATGAATTATTTTCTTCTGGAATTGTTCCACCAATTAGTGATTAAAAGACACTCAGCAGTTACTTTGTCTATTCCTTGATTTCTGCTGTAAGTATAAACATTGTAAGTGTATACAATATATGTTATATATATAAAAATATGTATAATGTATACAGTATATAGACTGACATGTAGTATAAAGCAATAGAAACTACACCGATATAAAGCTCAGATCTAAAAAGTATTAACACCTTGTAAATAGGTCGACTATCTTCACCGACATAGATAGTAACGACACTCGTTGCATAACAATAATAATAATATGCATGAACGCTTGTTTCATATTCAAATAAACATGTTTAGTATTTTATCGCCATCTTGCACAACTGCAGTGATAACAATACCCAGCTGTGTTTGAAAGTACAGGGCCACGAGGGCCAGAGGTTTAACGTGGTAGATGAGTGGGACAGCCTCCTAGCAGATGTGGTAGAGGTTAACACAGTGAGGGAATTTAAACATGCATGGCATAGGCGTACGGCTGGACAAGACCAAGGAGTGTTCTTCCTACACCTCCATGTAGACAACCCAGCACACCCAAGACGTAACACATGTTTTATACTTTTATTTTTAAATCGACATACGGTGCCAATCCAATTTGCTAGATGATGCCTGGATAGTTTTCAGGTACATTAATCTGATCAAAGTATGCAGAAAAGCCTTCAGGGATGTTTGGGCAATATCTCCGTTACGCTTACCGGCTTACTGGCATTTGTCTAAGCATCAGATAGCATTCTTTAGATTTTAAGCTTGCGAGCCGGGCCCCGCTTTACCGGATGTATCGGGCTGTCTGTGAATTCTAGTCTCCTCTGACCCCTTGAATGTATGGACTGTAAGAAGCGCTGTCTGAATAGTTGGCTCTGTATAAATAAAATATCATTCCAATAGCAGCATGTCTAGTGCCCTTTGGTTTAGTGCGAGTTGTGTAGTATGACACCTTACCTCTTTTATGCCTTTTAATAGAAGTTGATATCTCACTCCAAACTAGTGTTACTAGCACTAGAAAGGGTGCAGAGGGGGGCTACGAAATCAATAAATGTGATAAAATAGTATGGAGACTCTCACAGCTCGCATGCACATCCATAGTTATGGACCCCACAGAGAATTTAATAGGGGGGGCTGCGTCCAGTGCCTTCTTTCAATGCCTTAAGGGAATGTGCAGGCGATGACTTAAATACATGTTACGACATCACAAAGTGTAAGTGTAGCTGTCGATAGCCCACCATCGGGACGTTTGTTACGTATAATTATAAACTGGATTAAAGTTAACTTTAAAGTAGGGATTTTTGGGCGGTGAGATGGGTTGCAGCAGGTGCTTCTTCAGTATGTAAAATAATGTACATATTTAATACTACGCAGCTCTGTGTATATAGCTGATATTGGACAAATCTGCAGCACAATGACCACGGTTACTAATTAAGTGCTACTCAGCCACAAAGGTGTTATTTATAGGTAAGTAGCGGCGACTGATTGGGTGGATAAGAGGAAAAACAAGTTCGCTGCATCAGCATTAAGAGGCTGGAGCTTTCATTATACATGGGAAGGAAGCTTAACGCTCGTATTATCAGCAGGGGCAGATGCACTAATGAAGGAGACGCTCGTTTGAAGAATTAATCTCTTCTAAATGTCATTCTGATTCATCCTTTACAAAGGCCTCAGAAGATAGGCATTTATTTATAGAAAAGGACCGTCTTATGATACAAAACAGATGCAGATAAAATAGTGAACATATAAAGAGAATAACAGAACTCGTTTTGGGACGGTTTGAAAAGTGATAATTTTGTTTCCTTGATTCCCGAGGCGAATGATGAAGTTCCTTGAGGTGTAGCCTGCAGGCTGTTAGAACGTTTAATCAACATACATCAGACTCAAGCTATAGACACATTTCCAGTGGTTTTATATAGCAGGTGGACCGAGGACATCCCAGACTCCATCAGGGACAGCTATTGCTCAAAAAAGAGAGGACCTCAGGTCTTCTACAGGATGGTGCTGTTAACCAGGCTAACTAGAAAATGCTTTATGCAGGGCAGCAATCTGTTGTAGCTGGCACAACCTGGCTCAAAGCTGTGGTCTCAACTTATTGGTTTGCCAGAAGGCTCTCTATTTAGGACTCGGTGGTGGAGTATGGATGCAGCTCTCTATTTAGATATGTCTTGCATTGGTCTTGGTTTTGAGAATTACTTAGTTACTTAGTTCTCATGAGTTTGCTTCACTGAACTGAAATGGGCTGCCCGGAAGGGTAGAATACATTCGTACAATGTCCGCAGGTAAGGATCGTGTATCACCTGCTCTTTGGAGCCACCTGGTAAATCCCACGTGTTGGCGCAGTGCCACGAAGGTGTTTGTTATACATGGTCTCGGCACCAGCTCTCATATAAACTTGTTATCCGGTTTTGGGGTAATGCTTTCTATGGGGTCTATCTTATTCCAGCATGATGAGCAATAGTTATTAAACCCTTTGTCCCACTGGCCCTTTGCTGCTTTTATAACTTGTCAGAGGACTTTACAATAAGAAATGGAAGTTAAACTGAAGATTAAACTCCTGAAGCTTGATGTACTTTATGGATAAGGTAAGATTGAGAATGGTAAGGTGTCCAATATGCCAGAAGTGTGTTTTTTGTGCAAATAGGCAGTATAATTATTACGTTTCATTTTGATGACAGCTTATTGACATCACGTAGTAGTATTTACTTGTGATGGACTACCACTCGTATCGTCCTTTCTTTTTGTGTGCGGAAATTCCCCGTTAATATGGTGACCCTCAGCTCTTTTAATGCTGTGTCCGTTTTGGAGGAAGATGTCTCCTACAGGTCCTTTCTCTGTTCACGTTATGTCTGTGTGAATTCATCCTCCTCCTCCTCAAAGTCTGGCCTGTTTCGCCTACTTATAGTCCAGAATTGGGGCAAGTATGGCTTCATATTTGTCTAAACTCACTGTACTTAAAATCCTTTTTTCGGCAACTACAGGGATTGCTGGAGGATTTGCTGGAGTTGGACTATGTGACCCGTGTGGTCACGGCCGTTGAAGGTCTAACCACCTGCCAGTTAATCTCCAGAGTTGCCACCACTTGTGACACCACGGTGGACCCTTCATAAAGCCATTAAAGGTCCCGTTCCACCTCCTCTGTTGAATGTAACACATTTGTAACTAAATGCAGCATTAGAAACAGAACTTCGCTACTGCTGGATGCCAAACCTCTGTCAGAAGTAATTGTCGAATCAAGTAAAATTTGCCTCATTCACAGTTTTCGCCATGAACACTTAATTGACACAAAAGCAGACACTGATAGATGGTTGCCATAGAAACTGAACAAAACATCTTAAAAGATTGTTTTTATACAGAATATCATTATAGTTGTATTAGCCCGAGAAAAGATTCAGTCTTTAAGTTGAAGCTCAACATAGAAAACACTGTGAATTCGCATGAGCTTTCCAGACCTCAGAGGTCTCCCCTTCAGATCTAAATCATTATGCGAAACCAGAGGAAAGAATAAAATGACAGATCTGCTAAGGTTTGTTTGCTTAGCATGCGGGAGAGCTTTAGGTTGCTGAGATAGAATGTTTTATAGCACCTCCGTTACCAACTACTTTTCAGATTCTCCTGTACGTGTTGGCTCTATAGATATCTTTCGAGAAGATCCAGGCGCCTGGTTTAGTGAATACGCCTCTTCGGGTTGCTAGTGGTAGTCCGGTAAAACGCCAGATTAATCCAAACATTGTCATCGTTTTACTAATCGTTTTTGTTCATTAATGCACAAGAATTTTGCATCTTTAATTTCCACTCGCAAGTGTTTGTTGTTTACAGACGCATCACTTTGATTTTTGGGGAACACTATGGGGGACGCTTGTCTACCAAATGAGGGTATTATAGAAGCAAGGGGGTACAGAGATTTAAGTTCTATAAAAAGAGACATTTGGGAGATATGAAGGCACCCAAATCAGGTTTATATTCTGTTTATTAAAATCCACGCTTTTTCATGTGATAGTCCTGTAATTAATGCTTAACATCTGACGCATCACCCTGCCTCGTTTCTTCATTTGGGCTTTCTTCATTACTGGGAATTTTTCCACTTGCATCACACGGTTAAAACATAATCAATTCTACAAGCTTCCAGAAAGAAACACACGCACATACTTGCCTACCTGGATCATTCATTTCATCTAAATTCCAACTTGCACAACCATGTCTTACCTGCAAAAGTAGAAGGTACAAACATGACTTCTCATGCCTACTCTGTGGGTTTTTGTTGTCATCTTCCAAGCGAATTTTTGTTCCGCCCGTCTATGTACAAGTTTGCATTAACATTAACCCTTAAACTGAAAAGAAGGCCATATGATATATATTTGAAGGGCACAAGATATTTTTCTTACTCGTTAAGCGTTGTGTGCCGTACAGCACTGACTTGGACAACCGTATGTTGTGTTTCTAGCCGCAATATTAAATGCTATCTGCTATTAGAGTACTAGATACCTGGGCTCACCCCTCACACACTAACCCTGCTGTGTTTGGCTCTATGGCAGTGGTAATAATCCACGTTAAGTCCCTTATAAGCCACTGTGGACTTTCTAGGAGTTTAAAAGGACATCTCAGCCGCCACTTGAATGCAAATGATGCCCCCTTGCATGAGATACGTTCAGCTGAACATTCAGCTCAACATCTCCGTACATGTCATATACCCACCGCCAGTCGGCTCCAGCAAAGGCTCAGACGGGGGTTTGTGTATGTGGAGAGTGTCCCCATTTAATTCAATGGCAGCGCTTTCCTTCCACTGATTGGTTGGAATTTTTAAGACAATCTATGGGATACCATAAGCAGTAAGAACATTTAAGCCCCCAGATATTACTATACATTATCAAAGGCAAACCTTAGAGAGTTTAACCTGCAAGACGGGTGGAGTTGGTGAGGTGTGAGATTTCTTAGAACTCCTTACTGATTTACATACCTGGGAGCTTTCCAGGTTTGACCCGGAGCCTCTGGATAAAAACCCCGCTTCCCCTGGGTTGAGAGCATGAATGAGTGTGAATTGTTGAGAGCATGAATGAGTGTGAATGTTCTTGTCCAAGGTGGGAATGGACCCATGGTATTGGAGTCCGGTTACTTCGGCCCCCCCTCACCGAATGCCGTCATTTTTGCGGTTTAGACGCTATTGTTACGCTGTTTTCTATATTTATATGTTGTAATTCTGTTATTTGGGGGGACAAAATCTGTTTCATGGTTCTCTAGTAAATGATATATGCCCAGGCATTTAGACGTATTTGGCAATGGGTCATGGTCCACGGTCTCTTAAACCAACGATAATGAAATGTAATCATCTTTCATTCATCTTCTATGCTTTTCCACCTGTATCTGTCTATTAAAAACACACTTTGTACACTGAGGGGGGTACTCGTATTCCTACACCCATGTGTAATTGTAAATCCTGTCCCAAAGGTCACTGCGCATGTAACGGTGGAAAACTCTTGCCGGTGGAATTTGGGATGGTCGGTCTTAAACATATGGGGCAGATAAGACTCAGGATCAAGTGACATAAATAAACACTGCTCACTTTTGCTACAAAAGTATTTATGGGTTTGCAGGACTTATTCCATCAGCTATAATTATCTGCTGTTTATTTATGGACCCGTTGCACAATGATTTATATTTGACAACCCCGTACCGCACCCAGAACACGGTGTCTGCGTTATTTGCCGTGATCATGCGCTTCCCTGGTACTAACACCCACTCCGGTAAGGCTGATGTGAGAACCTTTTGTATAAACGTTACTCTTAATGCATTGACAACCCTTGAAGACAAGTAATTGGGCCTTAATATAGAGCCTGTATTAAAGGCGTCGTGTGAACATGCTTACGACACGCTTGTCATCTTAATCGAATTCCACATACAAATCTACAGAGTCCCTCAATAATGACTTCTTCTCAGTTGGACTTATTCTGCTTGCCCCTTGCCATCAGGATACCAAGTGTCTAGTGTTGGCATGCATGACATCACTACTGTCCTGATGAGCTAACTAACGCAACACCAATTCTGAAGACTACCCTGTGAAGCTACAAAGCTCCAGGTCTATCCAACACAAATTGGTGCAGAAGAAGGTGAAAGATGTCAGGGTCAACGATTTAGCCCTTGGCAAGATGACGTAGAAGCAAAATTAAAGTGATTTAATACCAGCCGCACGCTGTAGACCCTTTAGAGCGGATCGGCACGTTCATCATTTGGCACAGAAGGGCCACTCAGATGTCACAGTTCCATGTTCTCTTGCCATTGATAGTGTTTTGTGGGCATCACTGCCAAGAAGACCTTCATTTGAATTATGTGAGTGGGTACTGGGCATCGGTGTCTCTGGGTCTCACCAGTGACTCCAGTTTTGTGCATTGTTTTCCTAGCCTTTTTTTATTTTTTTGAGCCCATGCTGGCAGCACTTGCTGTATGGAAGGAAGATTCTCGTGTTGACAACTCCCACACACCGCATGCACACGGAGCATTCACAAAACTGAACGCTCTGCCTTCCAAAGTGAATCACTGAGCAGCTTAGAGGCAAGCGACAGACAAAATGCCTGCTTGTTTTCCCTTCGTCCTGTGCTTTATCTCTCCCACACTTCCTGCCCTGAACAAACCAGATTACACAATGCCTGATCTGCAGGGGTCCCAGAAGAGAGACAGGCACATGGGTGGCCAGCCTGTCACATCCGGTGGGGGTCTCGGTCACGCTTGCTTTACTCCAAGCAAGCGTGTACAGCTGGATAAAATAAACCTAAGGGAGCGGTTGGGGATGCCACACCTCGCCACACCTCAAACATTATCGTAAAAATAAGTGCCCTTCTTCGGTCTTTTGAAATATTGGGAAATGTTACAGGAATCTACACCGTCATACCTGCCAGCTGTCCTTCTTGAGGAAGGACTTTTCCTCATTGTGACTCAAATCCCTCTGATCCACTTTCCTCCGCTGTTTGCTGGGAATGAGTGCATCACAATTTGTGTAGAAACAGCAGAAAGTGTGTTCTAATGTGTGTTAACAAAACATACAGCTTCCTCAATATGTCCCACATTCTCGTCTCTAGCAACGCCTGTGTGCTCTTCCCTCAAACCAAGGGCCATTTTTTGGGCCGTTTGAAATATTGGGGGGGATGTTACAGGAATTCACATTATGCAGTAGAACGCTATAGGCGCCATATTTCACCTCCTATATAACTTCTGTAGATCCACCTGCTGACCTGCCTATAAAGACCTGCAAAATGGCGTCATCTCGGAGGCCTTATGGAAACCGGGCCAAGGCTATTAACGGAAGATTGATTTCACAATGTAAGTAAAAAGTTAAGGTTGTAGTCCATCTTTTCCAGAGTACACCACAGTGGGCAAGTATTCTTAAAATGGGTTAAACAGGTTAATGAAACTTTTTTCTTCACGTTCATTCTTCATTAGAGCTTTGCATAGGACCAACCGGGACGTTTGCCAACAGTTCATTTGCGTTGTGTTTTCAGCGGACACTAAGCGTTACTTTGGGATCATCCACTTCTTTAGCCACTTCTTTAGCCGCGTATCACCTCTGTTGGAATAGAGTTATAGCCAAGGCTTGGCCTGGAATCAAATAAGCTTCGTGACACAGGCTGGTGCCAGCCGGGCTGTGATTATAATTTATTGGCTACTCATTACTTAACGTTACTGAGGCACTTACGTGTTTGAAGTTGCTTCCCGTAAGCAAACATGTATAAGAGCTGCTTGTCTGTAACATAGTATCGCTCAGTTACAAATTCTGCAAATATTAACTGGATACAAGCAGGTCAAGGCACCAGAGGGTGGTGTGTGTTTGTAGACGTAGGCGTCCGCGCATGTATTTACACATTACGTGTTCTGACTATAGTAGTTATAGCCTTTGTTCCATTTCTCTTCACTGCAAGTGATTAATAATGGAATATCCCCCTTTTAAAGGTGCTGTTCCACTTTGTTAGACAAACCTTTAAAAATATATGCCGTATTTCTTATTTCCGTGGCTTCTTTTGGCCCATGACAAATGTTACTTGCCAATTTTTCACTTGATTAAAGACTAATTTCTGGGAATGGATTGGGCCGTCAGCCGCACCAAGTATCATCATTTTCTCATGCAGCATTAAGCTACAAAGTGTTTAATGAATAATGAATGGCATGTTTAAGGTTAAACGGGAGCACGTTTTTCATTACCATTATGCGATAAAAATAACATTGTGCCTTTTTTGTTAAAAATCCGTTCTAGTTTTTGCATAATGATTTCTGACAGCTGCGTATTAGCCATTTGTTCTCGTTCCGTTATACGAGCCCAATCCGCTAGACAAACACCCTGACTCCTTATACGGTCTGTTGTAAACAATAGAATGGCTCTGTCTTAATCACCCAGCTGGTCAGGAAGAAAGTTTATTCCAACAAATGAGATAAAACACGTGTGTCAGCGCTTACCCGCATTACTGTAAGCGTACTATATGCTCAAGGGTAATATATTTCCATGGAAAATCCCCTTTAATCACATTAATTAACTTTATGTAGCCATTCATAATCATTACATCGATGAGCAGGGCCCTCCTTACCCCCCTTTTTCTTATAAATTCCTTGTTTGCCCATTGCACAGCGCCGCGGAATAGGATGGTGCTATATAAAACAAGAAATAATATTGATAGATTGAACTCATCACTAACAAAAAAAAAAAAGTAAAAAAAGAGTAAAATTCAGTCTATCTGAGATGTCTTATAGAAAAGCTGGGGTTAGAACACATTAATAATACTTGATTTTTAAATCCCAGCCAGTTGATTATGAAAGTATTTCGAAAGCGTTCCTCAATGCTGGCTACTTTTGATCTTTAATGAGATGTTTATATTCATCTACAATCTTTGTTACTGAGAGCAAAAAGGCAAAGTGGTACAAAAAAATATATAGTAATGGAAAAAAAATACATACAGCGTGTCGGGAGGAGAAAGTGAGCGCCATTCTCAGAAAACTCATTTTTAGCCGTATGTTATCATTATTTGGTCTCCCCATTGCAATGGCTATTTAAAGACTTCATGGTTTAGAAGGGCCTGGGAAATGCAGCTTTAAATGAGGTCATGACTATGGATGCCAAAAGTATTTCTGTGTTACATCAGGACCCGTGTTCAGTATTCATACAGAATCCCCCCCAATCGTAAAGTAGGTCTTCTGCTGTATTATTTCTCCTATATTTAGATAATACAGATTAACGAGAAACGGACACCTTTACAGCTTGTACCATAACCAGCAACGTATACTTAGGGCAACAGGTCTGGGGAGACAGTAGTCCCCTTTCCGCAAACCCATGGGGTAGATCCCACTCTTGTAGCCCATCATGCCCCCCCAGTGTGCTGCTGGGCCGGTTACAGGGGAGATGACACCGAGCCGGCACAGCCTCTATAGAATACATTAAGACGCGCTCCATAGTGAGAATGGCCCCCGCGGCAGGGACCTCTCGGTTATCATCTACACTGAGATGTCTTCCTTCGCTCCATTGTTTTGATAGATGCAACAGTTTACCGCAGTTTAAATGCACATTATTACGTATTGTATTATTTTGGCATTGCCACCAATGTTGGACCTGTGACAAGAAACAGTTGGGTCCATCCAGAGGTTGGGAACTTGAAATGCATGTGCAAGTGTATCATATAAATGAAACTAAGACTTAACATGTAATGTGGAATACTGCTGGGCTCTTCATTTAAAATCAGTGGACCTCAACCCCATATGTTTAGTAAATCCTCTCCCTTTTTCCATCAATGAGTTTGCTTTTTATCTTCACTCTGGAGGATCTCTCAGAAAACGCTGTGCATCCTGTATCCTGTTGGCGAGACGCTTGTGGAGCAGGATGTTTGGGTTTTATAGTGTTTTGGCTGCATCCCCTGAGACCCAAGCAGTTGGGAGCCATGGGCTACCCCTCTAGTCTGACGTCTGAAGATAAGTAAGGTCTCCTTCTTCCGCCTCTGTTCTTTCATGGCCAAGCCCTAACATGAGATAATTTATGATCCAGACAGCAGAAGAAAGCATTTGGCCTGGGCCTGCTACTTTTATTGCCATTCTGACCTTTTCCTTCTTTCTTCTATTAATTAATCCCAAGTTCCCTTGTTAAGATATCCCTCCATTCCGACAGAAATTTAATTTCCTTGAGTTTCTTTATATTAGGTGTTACTTCTTACCTACGTAAGACCCCAATGGGTATAGTGTCCTTGGAATATATATCTTAGTCATAGATAATCAACCTCTTATCCCAGCCGCCACCCCTGAATGTATGCGTCCTGTATGTATGTATTGTTTAAGGAAATTAGTCTGGATCCATTTGAATTTGGTCCCGCTTATTACATTGTAAGGAAATATTAAGGAAATTGTAACTTACGATATGTGATAAAGAAGTCATAAGCATAAAACCAATGTTTGGATTCAGAATGGACCAGAATTGTTATATTTGTTTATTTATTCTGTATGTTATTGTTATTTGTTTGACATATTTAAAAAAAATGTAATAAATTATTAAATGGAAAAGGAAAACAGGCAGGAAATCAAAAGCAAGCAAAATCTACAAACTTTATGATCAATTGTAAAGTTTCTACATTGCACTTAGTTCTGCTCATTAAACCCCGAATTTATGGGGGGGGAAAAAAACCTCCTGAAAATAAAATTTCATCCCATCCCAGAGACGGCTTCCCCCGGCTTAAACAGACAGGAGCGCCCTTCATGGTGAGGGCTGTAAAGCTCTGGAACGTGCTGTCTATGGAGGTCGTGACTGCAGGTTCTGTTTCAATTTCTTTTTGCTATTCATTGGAACAGATTTTTAAAAGTTTCACGGAACAGATTTTCCTCTTTGGGGTCGGCATTGATCAAAAAAAAAATAGATTTTGTCTCATTTTGTTCCGATAAACTCCCCTTTAATGCCTTTATCGACCTGGAGGCCGCCATTGTTGTCAGTCGTGTGGTATTTTGGGTGAGTCTCTGTCTGGATGAGTTGGGTCATTCTATTGTTTACCCCAGGAGGAGGCAGGGTCTGGTTTGGGGGCATATAATGTCGTGTTGTGGGAGTACACTGTGCGAGAGCCGCGTTGACGATAGACTGTGGCTTCACGAGGGTAGGTGTATATGTGTCTGGGTATGTTAGCGTGTGTGTGTATATGTTAGTGTGTGTGTGGGTATGTTAGCTGTGTCTGGGTAGTTGCCGTGGTGTGTATATGTTAGATGTGTGTGTGTGGTATGTTAGCGTGTGTCTGGGTATGTTAGCAGTGTGTGTGTATATGTTAGTGTGTGTGTGGGTATGTTAGCGTGTGTCTGGGTATGTTAGCGTGTGTGGGTAAAAATGATGTGCTGTAACATAAGTATGGGCAGGGGTTTGGAAATGGCTCTACTTTAGTTTTTGTTCTTTTGGGAGGGGGCAGCATTTCATTTTTGGTCCCAGCAGGGTTTTTTTTGTTTAAGATTGGGTTAAGGTTCCTGAACTCAAACACAAACAAATGACTAATATGCAGCTCCCTGAAAACATTATATTGTATTATTTTTTATTTTTTTTATAACTTTTAAGTTTAAATCCAATAATAGTAGTTTCCGGACACACTCTCTCTCCCGATTGGAAGAACTGAGAGGCGCTGTCCCTGTAGCTCCACCCTTTTGTGAACTGAGTGCACTGAGAGGGCAGAATAACGCAGACAGATTGGTGGAGTAAGAGATGCCAGAAACGCTTCTCTTTCTCCACGAATCTAGGAGTCAGGTACCGGGTGCAGGTCACTGCGTCATCATGGCTACCACATGATTATCTATTATCTAGGAGATTTGATGTTATTAGATTTACAAAGGTGGAGAATGGAACAGCCTCCCAGGAGATGTGGCAGAGGCTAACACAGAGATGGAATTTAAACATGGATGAAGTAGGCATAAAACTATTCTGAATATTCTGACGAGACTGATTGAGATATCAGGGAAAAATGGGCAGGGTAGCTGGGAATCTGCCTGTTTATATAGCGCCATCATGTTCCCCAGCGCTGAATTACCCACCAGTTACCCATGGGCAATTATAATGCACCCAACAGGGCAACAACAATGTACATCTGATCACCATAGTCTACCCCTCTAAGATGGCCAGGTAGTTATCTGCCTGTGCTTAGTGGGAGTTTTTGTTCAGCAGGAGCTGGGGTGTTTGGGAGGTCACACGACAATGTGTGTTGGTGAATGGGATGTATAGGGGGCTCTGGGGGTCACAGAAATGCCACCCAAGCGATACCTGAGGGTTAATTTCGCAGCCTTCAGTGCTGCCTTGTGGGGGAGGAGGAGTGTGAAGAGAGAGGGAAGAGAGAGGGAAGAGAGAGGGAAGGGAGAGGGGAGGGAGCGCCGGGTATTTGTTTAACTTGTCAGAAGTGTCGAGGAGTGAAGTCTGATGATCTCTATCACAGGGCTGTCTTTCCTATGGGGTAGAGAGCAGGGAGCGTTACCGGTGCGTGTGGCTGGGGGGCTCCATTATCCAGCGCCAGGTGAGAGGGGAGGCTGGGGCAGCGGCGGAGCTGGGCACGGGGAGGTGTGATTGGGTGGAGACCAGCGATCGGCCGCAGGCAGCTCCTCCATTCCAGGATGGGATACAGACTGAGTGCTGGCTCTGCACATCACTCCGACCCCAGCGGCATCTCCATCATGGGCACCGTGGGCAAGAAGAAAGACACCCAGTAAGTGGCTTACAGATCGCTAGTGTGTATGTGTGTATCTGTGTGTGT
>VKOC01000008.1:30504543-30539469 GCA_009364415.1 Spea multiplicata
ATATATGTATATATATATAACTGCAGGAAAGGCTGAGTTTATCCGAAAGGCTGAGTTTATCCGACTGAAATGCATAATTCATTTGAAGCAATTTCTTGAATGTCAATTTTACCTTTTACCAGGTGTTACGCAGGGCCAGCTCAGCCCTTCTGGTGCTTCATATTACATTATGGGGTTTATTCACTAAATGGAGAGTTGGAAAGAATTGTGGTTTGAACGCGCACTTCTCTATTCATTATGAAGGACCAACGTTGGCAGGCTTCTCGAAAATGGCTGGGCTGGGCCATGTATAATTTCATGTAAAAAGAGAATTTACAAAAAATCTTAAACTATACATTATACAGGGCCAGTCAAGCGCTCCCTGCAGCAGAAGCTTGCTGCTGTTGGCCTTTCTTAAGGTATAGTGATAGTCAAAGCCACAACTCTCAACTTCTGCAAACTCTCCTACCAACTCCCCCTTTAGTGAATAGACCCCCAGTGTGATAGGTGCCCTTTCCTGAAAAGCCTCCAAACAGCATTCGATCCAATAATTAACAATGCATTACAGACATCAAATAAAATGTATCACAGTTCCACGACAATAGTGAATATTTATGTTATTTTTCCCCCCCAAAATCAAAGATTGTTTTCTGAAGAAAGGGTTTAAATTGTGATTTTAAAAAAGTACAGTTTTCATTATACACAGCTCAAGAAAGTCACACGACACGGATCTCTTGACACTTGTGTTATATTCTATGTACCATAGTGTATAAATAATGTGACATAACACAGGTAGATCTGAGAGACAGATAAAATCTGGATTAACAGTAAACCATCAGAAAAAAAACAATGCACTGAAAAAAAACCCAGCTATTTTTAACTGTTCTGCTGCCGTAGCCATGAAGGTCACCTTCAGAGCGGCAAGATTATGCCCTTTAATGGAATGTCCCCATTTAAACATCAGGAAAACAGCAGGGGAAGATGGATAAAGAGCATTAGAAACACCCTCCCGAGTCAAAGTTCTGCGTACCGTACATTTAGTTAAATATAGACTTTTGTTATTTATACATAAAATCACTTGAATAAAACTAGAAATGATTTAGTTCCACTAAAAACCCATTTAGATATTATGCATCTGTAGTTTGCCTCCCACTTTCCTTAAATTTTCATTTGTGTACAATGTACAATGTTAATTATTCCTTAAAAAAGGCATACTTTTTTTTAAAACATGTGTTAACCCTTGGCAGGCCAGACGTATAGGTAACACATTTACTTTTAAAAGTGCGTGCAAACTTTTGGTCTTTAAAGGGTTAAGGGCCAGGAGATGTGCGGGGAGGGGGAGAAACCGATATCTTTTGTTCTCTTATACGTTTGCCCTCCTCTTTTTGTCCTCTTTTAGCTATCAAATATTTAAACCAGATCAATGTGCTGTCTAAGCCTTTCTTATGGTTAATTCATCTGATCATTTAGCCGGTTGGCTTAAGCATTTTTTTCAGTTTGAACAGGAATGGCAAATAAAAATAAAATAATATTAATTACAAAAGGTGTGTGTGTACATGTATGCATATATATATATACATATATATACATACATACATACATACATACATATAAACTCAGAACTGGCACTGTTACATAGTCACGCTGGTCCGTTCTGAACCCAGACAACTCCGGTAAAGTTCTCCTCATGTAGACCTGTCGAGGCGTAATGTAAAACTGCCCACCGCGGTCCAGCAGCCACCTGGCAAATAAAGAATTCTTCATGGGATCAAAGAATCAGGACGTCATCCGGCTGCTTTATGCTTCCCCCCACAGCAGCCACACATTTCCCCACAGTGGTGACAAGCGCGTAGGGGCAGGTAGCAGCACATACAGGGGGCAATAAATGATAACGTGACTAGAGCCAGCCAGCGGAGGCACAAGTTTTCATCGGAGGTGTCACAAGAGCAAGGGTCGGAGAAGTCTCCTTCGGAGTCCGACATGCAGTGGTAGAGCATGCTCTCTGCACATAGCATACAGCTGACCTGGTAGATGCACCGACGGATGGGGTCGGGAGCATCTTGGCACTTCCCCCTCCCATTCTCTTCATGGTTGAAACGTTCCTGACAGTATATACACCTGGAGCGCTCTCCGTCTTCTTTCCGCCTCTTCTTCAGGGAGGACGTGGGTTGAGTCTTAAATACCCCAGGGACTTTCTGCTCTTTAACAGAGTCTCTGCCATTGGGCGGGGAGTAAACATAGTTGCATTTTTTACTATCTGTCTTGGTGGCGGGAGGACCGACCTCTGGCTCTTCTCGCTCTGGGTCATTCCTCCAGATATCTGGGTGACGGTAGTCTGCGTATCGCCGTATAATGATGTCCCGGGGATTGATACGCACAATTTCATCTTCATCCTGGAAACTGACATGTCGCATTTGCTTCAAAGGGACCTGAGCGAAGGGAAACACAAACTGTTGGTGATTCACATTTTTTTGCCGATAACCAGCAGTTAAAGAAGACTTTTCTGGATTTCAAGTAAATCCGTTACCCTGATATGCGGTTATCCCCAGTGCAATACAAAGGACAGACGGAACAACTTAGTTTACAATTAGCAAGGAAAACTCCTGGACCTTCTTCGCACTTTTTATTTTAAGAGGCATATGTCGAAACATATAGCAACGTTTGGGCATGTTTAAAAATATCATTCAACATTAGTTCTTATGGAAAAGGTACTGAGATAATTGTATATTTAGATCACAGGCTTTCAAAAAATGCTATGAGAGATGCGTATTTTTTTAAATGTTGCATTTGTTGTGATGTCATGAGTGATCTCATGATGTAAGGGTCTCCACACACATGTAATGCAAAAGGCAGCTGTTATATATGGGCAAATGTTTTTTTCCCAGCTCTCCTGTGTAGCAGAATGCCTGTGCTTTGATTTAAAGGGTCAATGGGAATGGGAACTTGTGCAAGTATGGTCGCCACATCCCCTGCACGCATCAGCACACGTGTGTGCACAAACATATATACCAGGGGATCCTCCATACCAGGAGGGAAGCAATTGAAACACCACTCGGTAGAGAGGGACAATAAAGCAAATGCCCAAAGACAACGGGCAGGGCTGATCCTTACAAATATCTCGACTTTTATCCATATTGGACATTTAAATGTTTTTTCCCAGAGTCTGTAGGGAGAGGATATAATAAATCTGCTCCTTGGTTCTGCTACAAAATCCCACTCACCTGATTGTGCATGTAACCCCTTCTGGGGTTGAGATTCTCAAATGGAGAGGGTCTGATGGCGGAGCTGCGATACAACTCGTCTATCGGGAGTGGATCATGTTGAAAAAAGGAGTCAATGTTTTGAGAGTTGTAATGGTCTTCTCTGCTCAGCTAGATTAGGAATACAGAAGCGTTATGCCGTTATCAAAAATGTACAGTTAAAATGAACAGTGAGTACGTATGCAAATAGAAAGCTATTCCTGATTAAAATTATCGATTAAAATTACTATTATTAAAAAATATTTGTACTGATTCCAGCATTTATGTTACTTTTTGTTTAATAAATAGAAGAACAAAAGGAATTTTACATTTGTTCAACTATTTTTAAGTTCCTGTTCAGTGATCTTACATATTTTGTAGGGTCTACGTAGAATGCTGACCCCTTCATGGCACCATGTGCCGCAGAATGCAACAGGCCAATCACAATCCACTTTACTAAATGCTACTAACCAGACACATTGCACTGAACACTATTGGCCAATTACAGCCCATTATCCTGAACGGTACACATCGACCAGGACAAATCGACTGACTGCAAAAAGTCAAATCAAATGCATGTCATAGACTGGGCACGGCAGATACATCAAAAACTGAGACTTCAAGCACCACTAAAAACTTACAAAAGGATCATTTAAATCGCAAAGAATTTTACATAATGCTATATGGATAATTGCCATTGATAACACAGTTCGATTTAATATAACACACAGTATAATCAAGGCAATGTTACCATGGAACCACTCTACAGTCTCACCGTGGAACAAGCTAGAGGGGGGAAAAAGCAAACAACAAAAAGAGAAGAAAAATACTGAAAAGAAAATTAGATGTCTGAGAGCTCAGCAACGTATGGCGACCAACAACTGTGCCATGGTCCACTTTCCTTCAGCAACTAGAAAGTGAAAATACCCTCAAACTCATGAGAAACGTCTCTGAATACTCAATACCGCTCAGATACCCTTATGGCTCATGTGAGGATATATACAAAATTAATTCATAAGCAACAGAAAAACAGCCTAACTAGCAGCCCAAATAACAACTAAACCAGCCTAAACAGCCCGATGTCCAGTGTTTCTCAGTCTTGGCAGGGTGTTCAGACAGAATAATATTACCACATCAACCGACCTCATAATCAAATACATCACTTTTTAAATCAACAAATGGAATTCTGATGTTGCATCGGATAAAATACAAGGTGGTTTTAAACGGAATAGTTCTGCCCTAGCAGTCTCTTGAATTGATACAGCTCCCATGATGCACATATCTAAAGGACCCTTGCTTTCAGGAGTCCCCACGGCGGTCTAATGGATAAACCGGCCAAATAGCAGTAGCTGTACGCCCTTGTCTATTATGGGGTGGGATGGTCAATCTAAGCTCCTCTGAAAAGATAGAATATACCACCTTCTTGTTACAGAAGCGTTTTGCCTTTTACATGGAAAATTCTGGTAGGACCTAGGAACGTTGTGGATCTGGGTAACATTGTCCCTGCCAAGAGCTCATTCAGTGGAAGAATTATACAGAAGCTTTGATGCAAAGATCACAACATTTCTCACAAGTTCTCAGTACAGAACATTCTATGAAGTGTTCGCTTCGTGTTAATATCACCTGCTCCCTTTATGCCCACCTGCTCCCTACACTCGGTCATATTCAGATATCAAGCCCAAGCTCACATACCTACAAACCCCCTGCCCTTTTTTTTTCCTCTCTTTTTTTTTGCTTATTTCCTCCAGGATTTGCACTCCTCAAACTTGTATGCTCACTTTCGCATTGGTTACTGCAGGCTATGTAAGGCTAATTGTATGTGTCTTAGGAAACCAAAGTCTGAAATAGTATAGAGCGGAGAGGAGTCTGGCATCATCTGCACCTTGCTTACTGCCAGCTTTTAATGCACTTCGGAAATCTGCTTTCTCCCAGCTGCTGGTAGAACAATTATGGTACTGTGGTTGCTATGAGATGAGCTTGATTCCTCCCCAGCCCCCTCCTGAAGCCACAGTTCTGTGCAGGGGCAGGCAAGTCTGGGGAAAGCTATAAAATGTCTCCAGCTGCAGAAATTGCAGCCAGATGAGAGAAGAGTTGGAGGGGGGAGGTGGAAGGAAGGCAAAGCATTCCCTCCCCCATTCCTCGGCACACAGAACTTTCCCCTCCTGTTATCCACGAGCATCCTACAGGCAGCTGGAAAACTTCAACCGAGTGCATGCATGGGCCAAATAGAGTGGCGTAGACACAGCCAGGGTACATCAGAAGCTTGGGGTCCCTATTGATCCACCACCAGAGGATGTTCTGATATTGGAAACACAACGCCTGCCGCTAGCAATTCGTTTAGGATGCCATTAGGCTTTTTTTTTTTTTTACTCCTTATAAAGTGGGCTGTGGTGGGATTTACATTCCAGAACCACTGGAGCCACACAACCAGGTGATGGCCTGTGAGCCTGGCCTCAGCTCAAGCAAATGATGTTTGGCTGAGTGTTGGTAGTTGTAGAATTGAGCCTGGTCACACCGAATAATACAGTCAATCTGACAATTTATCCCAATAAGTGATTTCCTTGTCCCCTTCAATAGGAACTGGACCAAAATCACTTCAGGTCTAATAATTTAGAGACTGTATTATATATTATTATTTTTTTGGCTCCATTCCCACACAAATGAAAATCACTGAACGTACCTGGGGTCCATCCTCTGGTGCCTCTGCTTCTCCATGGGAGGATGTGGGGCAGCCTACAGTAAACAGGAAGAGATATAAAGGAAGGTTTAACTGTTAATCACCGATCCCATGTACTCTGTTTTACCAAGTATGGAAGAGCTAGTCACTTGTGACATCGCTACATATAAACATCTTAGTGCAAGCACGTTCAAGAAAAGCCCAGGAAGGTTTTCTGATAGATACTAAAACCTACGTGGCAGCTTTATGTACATATGTATGATGCATGTTCCAAGAAAAGGTAGAAAAAAAAAAGACAGCCGACAGAAGTTAATGTGCATTAACTAATAGTGTGTCAAAAAGCAATAGATTTATTAGCCCAATTTCCATTGAGTCTTGAGCCACCAGGCAATATGTCAAAACACTGGGTTGGTTCCTTCCTTTACATCACTAAAGTTCTCTACTCCAGAAGAAAATACCTTGAGTGAGGTCTTCAATGGCACGGCGTATCCCTCTGTCAAATGCTCTCGCGTCTGCAGGACTCTGGAAAGTGAGGCCAAACTTCTTGTCTCCAATCTTCCAGTGGTGGAATGTAGGAGTGACTTTATTATAGATAAGTTCCTTCCTAAGTACGCATTCCAAGACCACCTGTAGAAAAAACGTGCTTAATTAGACCAACATCTTTTGAACAGAACGCAACAATACAGATTGATCTACTAAAGGTTACCAGTTTGCACATGCCCTTTGTCATGTGATTCCGTCCATCTACCGATATTATTGTATTTCTGTATTAGGCCATAATGTTTTCTAAGTCTTTTTGGAAGTTATTGCTAAAACAACTACATACCCTTTAATTGTTTCATTAAAACAGATGTTCTGGAGGGACAGTCTCTACTTTCTTGATTTACCCTTGTTTCTAGAAGCTGAGAACGCTCTACAGCCCGAAAAGCCACAATATGCATATATAAACCACACAAGATATGGTTGGAAATTAAATTGTGTAAATAAAATGAATTGTTCTTCTAAATACCTTATGTAAATAGTCGGCAGGTCATGTTTTCACAGAAAAGGTCTTGGCAAAGCCTGACCCCTAGCCACCTCTCTAACTATATGTCCCTCTTTGGCCATTTAAAATGGCGGCAGATTTAAACCATTTCTGGGACAAGAGCTTCCTACAAATACCAAAATCAACGGATCGATTTGGACCAAACCTACAACTATAGAGCCATACCACCATCACAAACCCAACCTAAAGCACAATGTATTAAACACAAACAGGGGTGATTTGTGGCAGTTGTGTATAATCTTGTACAAAGCCTAGAACAGTCCACAAATGTTTAAACCAAAAAATCCCTGCACTTCCCTCGATAGCTTTCGGTACCCCTGGAATTCTGGATCGCTTTAACCTGGGGCCTCATTTTGTATGATTACATTTCCTACGGAAAGCTTTTTGGAAGAGGACCAGATGCAAACAGCTGGAGAACTGTGAGGAGACATTCAGCAGTTCAGGAAAGAATCGGAGAGCTCAATGCAATTCAGTCCACACTAAAAGAGATTGTGTTTCTATACACCCTGCCATGCGTGCCATGCGTGGACTAGATCATCGATGGGCATGTAGGACAAAGCAACCCACCAAGTACACATAAGTCCGCGCTGAAATACACAAAATCTGCTTGAGTGTTTCTTACAGCCTTGCGTATAACCATATGATTTAACAATACTATGCGTCATCGATTCATTATTATACGTAACACTATACACCAGTGTTTCCAAAGCACAGACACCAGTCGTACCTGGGCCAGGTAACTGGGATGTATAACGTGTGTTAGTTTGAGAGTAATCTACCACTTTCTCTGTAACGTAAGGCCTCCTTACACTACATCTAAGCCACTGACCCTCTTAGTTTTAGACCACGACCTATTGTCCTAACAGTTCTCCTCCTTTGAAACATCCTTCCCTCTTGTATTCTTGTACTGAATCCCTTATATGCAAATGCAAGCCTTTATCCCTTATATTCTTTTAAAGCCTTGATATGTAAATGCAAACCTATATCCCTTATGCATTTATCTATTTAAATGCTAACAGGCTGACAACTCCTGTAGTGAGTAAATCATGCAGAAAACCAATATTGCTTGTAAAGTTCAGGGCTTTTGTAATGCTTTGAAGCAGACCGGGAAGTTGTCTACTGGGTGCATTGTGAAGCGCTCACGAACACTCCCTACAGGGTGATGATACGTAGGGGACCTAGCTGGGCGCTCAGGGAGCAGCTATCGTAACACACCCAAGATGTGTAGATATCTGTGAACACACCCTGAGATTTGTGCTGCGGCTTGCTGCACGTGTGGCAGAATTATCCAGCCAGGTAATTTGCAAAATCTTAATATATTACATATAAAAAAGCTGTTACTTTACAACTAAAATCCCTATTATCCCTGGTTTGCCGAGAATAGAGGCATGCCAAAACTTGAAGGACCCTAGTTTTTTATCTCCTTATGTATAATGCTTAGCGGTTTATATAAGCGGGATTAATGCAACAAAAACAAGTTTTTGACTTTGGGAGATGGCTTTCCTGGAGCTATATCCAAGGAGCAACATCTTATTTAGGTAGTCTTTCCAAACCAATGGAACCTTAAATCATAGTGAAGAACCTGCAGTCAAGGGGCCACCAAATGTTAAGTCAATGGTTGTTCCTTAACGACAGGCCCCCCATGATACTCCACAAAGTCACAAGAGCTGCCATGCTACAGGAGCTAGCGAGTTAAAGGCTGACTTTACTAAATGTCAGGAAGTCACCCTTTCTGCTGTAGGCATTGTGGTGGCTTTGAATGCTGTGTAACAAGATCTACATGTTATAACACCATAAATCTTCACGTATGCAGACCGTGAACAGACACGTGACAAGAGACGAACAAAACTGCATTACAAGCACCAATACAGACATTTGTTTGGTATTTAAGTATGTATTAATCTGAAAGATTTGTTGCAAGACCAAACATATGCACATACATACAAAAGAGGAGCACAAACAACAAGAAAACAGCTGAAAATGACCTGTTCAGACAGAGACAAGAAACGAGTTAATTCTTGTGGTTGTTTTGAGATGCCGGGCGGTACACATTCTAAGCCTACAGTATACATTTGCACACCGCTGTGTAGGTTTATTCTTGGGTGACAGAGATTATGTAGGACGTTGCTGTTGCTTCCTGCAGACTGGCTGGAGCCCGGAGCAGGAAGGTCGCAGTAATACACCAGGATGTGTGGAACCAACATGAGGTTTGACCTGACATGGGTTGGCCTCCCGCATAGATGCTGCAGCTGGTCCCAGGAGGAAACCTCTTTACGTCTCTCTAAAAATCAATACTCCTGCTGCCTCTAGAGGTCAAATTCCTCTCCTTTATACTTCTGTATAACCAAGGAGGGAAAAGGCGTAAAAGACAGGAATCGGTTCTCTTTATTACCTCTCTCGATTTCCTGGGCTTTATGCCCCACTAATGACGCAAGAGTACTTTCTTTACTTCTAATTATGTCCTAGGGCATCATTCTTTTCTCTCTCTAACTCTCTCTGTCTCTCGTTTCTCCCTTCATCTCTTCTCTCTAGTGAATCATATCTCTGCCTCACACTCTATGTTTAAGCTCGTCTTGGATGAGAATGGATTTTTGTGGCTTCTAATGTATCACAGCAGTGGGAAGGAAAGTGCCGGACTGCAGCAAATTCCAACCCACGACTTCCAGCACAAGTACTAATTGTGTACACTGTGGGTCACTGACTAGGGATAAAAGGGGGTTAGAAGCAGGTGTTAAATGACAGTCTACAGTAATTATTGTATATGATTCTACAGAAGAAGATGTGTTACAAAATACAGAATTCTGCAGAACTCTGACTTTGTCTTCCTAAGCCTTTTTATTTTCAAGGAAAGAATTACATGTTATTTCCCCCAAGCCTTTTCTTTAGCCTGTAGAGGATTGGGTCTTAGCCTTGTTCGTTTTACTATAATGGCTGTTTAACAGATGACTTTACTTCTAGCCATACTTGGCGACTTCAGGGCTAACTCCAGAGCTTTCCTGGTAGTAGGTAGTAAGAGTACCTGGATGAGTTAAAGAGGCACACGAAGGCGAGCCCCAATAGATCTTTAAGAAGCCCACTTCCCTGCCCGGAGACCAAACTAGGGACATAAATGGTGTCATAGCATCTCCGTTGGCTATTTTTTCCAATAGTGTGCCCAGATGAAGACTACATCAAGCCACTGCAACCCTTGGCAGGAATAGGTCAAAGGTACATAAGAGAGCCCACTTCTTAACTTGTTTAACAAATGATTGATGGGGAGTCCACCCTTCGTATTAGCTCATGAGCCTGCTATAATAATAGATTTAGTGATATAACAGCAGCATTGCGTCCCCTCTACATACATACATGATTTCTCCTATAAAAGGGTCATTTCTGGAGCCTACAGGTTACCTTTTACCATCCTTAGAATTTTTTGAGATATATGCAAAATGGCCCCAACAAGACAAACATTTTCATTAGGGTCTACCATTAACTTCTACAATCACAAGAACAAATAGAATAAAGAATTCAGTGACTCAAATGATCATATGCGCCAGATGGTAATTAAAACGGTTACCATAAATGTTCCCGAAAGACACGGCGCTGTGTCATTTCAGAGATGAGAAGATTCTACAATTCAGAACTTTGACCTGCAAACCACTTATAGGCAAAGAAAGATCAAATCCCCTCTGCCAGTTCATTTCAATCCACCGTACCCAGCATCTTCTCCTCTCTGTACTTTACCCGCTTCACCTCCCCTCTGGCTGTGTGCCTAGCGCTCTCCCCCTACTAGCAGCGAGATGCCAGGAGTGAGAGCTGATTCATGCACGACCCTGCAGCTCTCTCCCACTAACAGTCTGTCTCCTTCCCCGGGCTTATTATTCTGTGCCAGAGACACTGCTCTGTCGTCATGGAGATAAGCGCACAGCAACAAGCATGGCGACCAAGGACCGCAGATGCACGTTTTATGGATCTGAACGCAGATAGGTGAAAACAGCCAGATACTGAACTGAGAACATAAAAGGGGAGAGAAGAAAAAAAAAAAAAAAAGAGGATGCGGGTAGACGGGACAGAGTAGGATTCCTCTGTTTGGGGTCATATTGCTTTGTTTTAGTTTGTAGGGTTATTGTTGACTCCATGCCAAATCAGGTTATAAGGCTCATTGGCTCAAAATGGTTTAAACTGATACAGCCGATTCCTGTGTATGGTATCTGAGATAATGACAATGGTCTTGTCAGATATTTTATGATAGAAAACATGTATTCCATATATTCTGTATTTTACATGAACACAAAATGGAGTCAGAGCCATTTTATTTTACTTAATCATGTAGTGATTATTTCTTTTTGTCCTTGTTCTCTCTATAATTGAGAACAAAGAAGTATTCATGTATATAGATGTTTCAGTAAGTATGATACAATTAATATTATCTTCCATGAGAAAGTTAAGGAGTAGACGCTGCATATCCTTGGGAACGTAAATTCGTATGGGGGATACATGGTAAGACTACCAAGTCCTGAGTTACTATCTAGGGGGTAACACCTGGCGATAAGGGTGACCAAGGATAAATTCCAAACACATATGTAATGGTTTTAAGTTAATTCTTAGACCAGAGCGTCTCTCACAGGTAAAGTAAGAAATTACAACGGTGTAAATATGAGTAGAAATCCTAATTATAATGGGTAAAACCCACCGTTATGATTGGAGAATTCCAATCAAGAGGTGGAGGCTATGATAATAAGCCCTGTTTTTAAGCTTATGTCTTGAATAATTAAAGGAAAACTCACCTTAAAAAAAACGAACGGACCTTAAAAACTGACCCTGATATAGACAGACCCGGACGGGCTGATTCACCAAATAAACCGCAGAGAATTGGAATCTTAAGATCCTGACACCATATTTCACTCTTGGAGTTACTTTGAGTTCTAACCTATATAACTTGTAGAAAGTGATATTCTTTCCATTCAATTTCTTGCCACTGAACCTGGATTAATTTCTATAAGGACCAGTTGGATCACAGCAACAAGTGGTGGTAAATATAATTGTTTTATTATTCTGAATAGAGATGAATTTTGTCTTCTTCATATAGAATTCCCTGTTTCTGGGAAATAGTATATGGCATTATTGTATATGGCGGCTTGTGAGACTGCAGCTTATAACCCGTGATAATAACAATAATGAAAAGGTATTTTTACCTGTAGATGAAGTTTGACATTATTTGCATCTATTGGGAACTTCACTAATACTCTTAGACATTATTAAATTATTTTAATTTGTCATATTAGTTGAACTAATAAATAAGAGAGATAGTGATATTTTTATTACTGCCCTGATTATTATCAATTTTTGGTTGCTGAGTGGAATGGAAATTAATTGTGTGTTAGACTCATAAAGTACCAATTCATATTGATAACTATCAATAATATACTGTATTTGAATTGATTTATTTTGACATGTTTTAAGAATTTTGTGTTTTATATTATGCACTGTGTGACCCATATACAGATTTTATAAATTGCATTTACAATAAATATTTTTGATTAACTATATCTGATTTGAATTATAATTTTCGGCGATCTGAAAGGATTTAGGATCGGAGATAAAATATAGGGTATCTCCTTAAATTAATATTGTGGATGTGGTACCACAATAATTGGTAGCGTCGTTATTTTGCGTGTGTGCTAAAATATTGGTTTTGTCTATTTTGTCTCATTAATATCCCTAACAGTCTCCTGGTACAACGACCCACCATGTATATGAGGAACATATGTAAAGGGTTTAAACAACCAAGGGGACTATATACCTTAAGCTATCACTAGGATACTACTCCTATTACACCTAGAAAGCCCAGAACAGCAGCAGAGTGGCAGCTCTGGCCTCATTCTGTTTTGCAGGGTACCCAACACAAACCCATGAGATCAGTGGGTAGTTCTCCAGCCGTAGCATAACTAAAGCTCCCGTTGGATCATTGAGCTGGTCAGAGGGTAGCTGAGAGACATGAGAGTTGCAGTTCCACAACCACTAGAGAATTACTTGTTGACTACCCGGGTATAGATAGCGGAACGAATTACAAACTGATGCTGCCGCAAGTAGTACATCTAAGAACTTGGCCTGTCGTCTATACAGTGTGCTGCGTACGCTGCCCATATTCTCCTATATATTTTTTTTTTACATTAGTTTTTGCCAAACAAAACAACATTTGGGAAAATAGGAGGCAGACAAAATGGAGTGACACTGTGAGACAACGGGCAGCAGATCTGGCGTTTTCATTATTGTTATTATTTTAGGGGAGTATGGGTGTGGGCTAATATTCTCTGTGTCCAGGGGCACATTGACAGCAAATCACGCAGATTCTGAGGTCCGGGACTGGATAAACGTTTCTAAAATGCACATTTCTGGAGAATTACTAAATGTTACCAACAATAGCTACATGTACAGCCTTCAAAACATAACATTCCGCAGACTGCTGCCAATTATCTGCATATTCCATAACACTTTTTGTTGTCTTTGTGTTAACCGGAAGACCATATCAAGGTCTTCAAAAGCTGACAAGGCCTACAAAACACGTAGGCATAGATAAAAGAAGAAGCAAGTACAGCGCGTAAAGGTAAAAGCAGGTGACAAGGGGAGATATGGGTGCACGCAAAGTGCATCCCAGGATGGTAACATAGGCAAGCCCAAGGGCATGTTTGGGATGAACCAAGCACTTTATTACTTGCATGCTCTTCCAATTAAGCATCTTCAGCATGAAGGTCGTTAAGCGTGAGATATTTTGTCCTGCTAAAAGTCGGCTGATGCTATTATGAGAGTAGTAGTTCTTTCTGTTCAAATTGACAATGACTTGGGAATTAAGACCTTCTTTAGGTCAAAGTAATGTTTTGGGGGCCTCGAAGAGGCTCTAGTGGATTGGTTGGCTGATTATTGGTAAATACAGTAAGTGATGCAGTGAAACAAGAACAGCTGAGAGGGACAACAATTCTTGCAAGGACAGAGACCAAGCACAATGCCGCAAAGAAAACAAAATAAGTGGGGCTAAAAGCTTAAAGAAAGAAGAAAATGGGTTAAATGAAAGAAGCCCTGAGGAACCGGAAACCAAAAAGATTGATAAGTGAAAAATAAGGTGGAACAGGAAGTAGGAAGAGATACTGACAGCACTAGAGGGCCGCGGGCCGCATAAATGAGCAGCAGGAGTGTGTTACGGAAAGCACTGCGCTCGGATCGCTTACGGTTTTGTCTCTAAGCCGTTCTCCATGGACGAGGAAATCAGCACAACCATTATCTTCAGGGTGGAGATTTTTGTACACGGTAACACAGCTGAGACCACCTCCTCCTAGCGGTAGCCATCCACCGCTCGAGTCATCCCGTGTCATCACCACAGCTCGCACGCGGGCGTAACTGTCACTGCAAGAGATAGAAACACAAATGCACGCTGGTTAGCTACACCAGTTCAGTTATGAGCTTAGAATCACAGAGGAAGGGCCAGCTCAACCAGTTTACCAGTCTGTGGCCCATGAATTAGTCACTGTTTAAGCACCTCTCAGCTTAACGGTTCAGGTATTCTGTTAATTACCAGAATGTGTACACATCACTCAATTAATGCCACATTAAGAATAGAAGTTAAAAAATGGTATACGTGAATATCTATAAGCGGATGCCAATGTTGGATCTGTGTTTCAACATTTTCATTGTTGGTGGGACTTGAGGACTGAAGGGCTACACAGCTGAGCAGTGAGATTCTGCAGTTAATAGCCTAATTTCTCTAAAATGGGTCTATCTAGCAAGATTACAGCTAACTCACATTGATTATATTCATCTTGGGGTACTCACCAAACATTGGTGAACTTGTAGTACCTTGGACATGGTGTATTTCTCATAAGCTGTTCTCCCGAGTATAGCATCCACCAACATCATCAAATGTATGCCTCCATTTAATTTGAGAGGTCAACATATACTAGCCTTGGGGACTGATAAACACTCAAGCCTGTCCTCATGGGAATTCATAACATAAGTATGATAACGCAATTTAATCCACAGCAACAGAAAGAAAGGCTTCTGCAGGGTCACACATCACGCTTGATGCATTTGGCACTAGCGTGCTTATTCCAAGGTGCTTTTTTGGAACAGTAGAAACATTTAAAAAAAAAACAAAAACAGAGAGAATTCATGGCGAGACAGATCAGTGGTTCACGGCAACACCCAGTTGAGACCTTTATCTCTAATTCTCAACCAGCCACCAAGGATAGTATACTAGCTGGAAGTCCATGGACTGTTTATCCCTACATTGTAGAGTTTGTACTGGGGGAAGAAGTGATCTGAATGCAGATGGTACAGAAATCCAAAAGAAACTTCTTCATGGGAAGAAGTGTAAACTCAGAACCGCAAGGTGTCAAGATACAAGTAAGGATGGAATGATGCCCTATGGGGATTAAGGACTAAATTACACAGAGGGATCAAAACAGACGTAATTAAATGCATATGACCCGCTAAAATTAAATGGCTTCCGTTGGAGAGTATAGCTTTGCATCCTCTTACTTTAAGTAAACCTATTTTAGGTTTTTGGGTTTTGTTTTTTTACCAAGCTAAAGAAAGAGGATTCTTGGAAAGTGGTAGAAAGAAAAGACACAATGTAAATTCCAAATCTTTATTCGAGAAATAACTGGAATCATTTATATACCAAAAACCTACAATTTTTTGTAGTTCATTCATTCTTGGTTAGGTAAACCTACAAATCAGGTATATATATTTTTTTAAATTCTCAAACAAGACTTGCAATTAGCTGCCCCCAACCAGGAAAAGTAATTTAACAAATGAGGAAACAATTATGAGGAGTAACCATTTAAATCCTGAGAACGGGAAGTTGCCCTACAATGCAATTGGGAGGGGGGAGTAATGAAAATGAACAAGAACATAAAAAAGGGTTACAACTTAATTAGATTGACACACGTTAAGACATACCGGTACTGATGGAGGAGAAACCCTACTGTTGGAAATTTACAATATCAAAATTAAGAGATCTGCTTCCAGTGTCATCCACTTATGATGGGTTTCTACTACATATACATTAAAACAAAAAGTGAACACCATTAAGTTAGTTTATTTAGTGAGCTGAGCCCCAAAATGTAATTTAAAGTTTAAAGCAGCTGTGATGGCTTTTAAATAGAACAGAGAAGCCTGCCTACTCCTTTTCATGCAGTATGACTTTAAAACACGCATTCCACCCAGAACATTTGAGAAGAGCTGGGAGGCGAGAGTGTGCATAAGCGAAGATTAAATCTGTGGGAGGGTTGCGGAAGTAAAAGGCTTTGAAGGATACAAGAAGGGTTGTGTTGTGGATCTGAAATTTAATACAGGCTGTAGAGAGATTTCATCAGGAAGGAAGCAGAGACGAATTCAAGGATGGTGATATTATCCTTCTAGCAGGATCTTCAATAGACTAAAGTTAGAAGGATGTGAATCCAGCGCACAAAAGACAAGACGGGATAAGTACGTGCATTAGCATTTTAGAGATGCCAGAAAAAGAGATAACATTCTTATAAGAATCTTATATTGGGGGGAAAAGTTACTATGTTTGGAAATGGAAAAAAAAGGGAGTAAAAACGATGGTTAAAAATGGAACAGGGTTGTCGTCCTGTTACTGTCTTCAAAAACATTGAAAAATATAAACGGAGGGGGATTGTTGGAACCATGACTGCCAGTTGGGCATACATGTTCAGACTTCCCAAATGGCCAAGTTTAGGACTGAACCCATTGATGACGGAAGGGATTGCGAAAGAGAGGTCAGCTTACTAGTTGCACCAGGAGCAGTTCTACAATACAAGAAAATTAGTTGGCTGCTCATGGGAGCAGACCCGAAACGCAAGGGAAGACCTATGGCCCAACCTGTTCTCCGCTTCATAGTTATGCCTCTACTGAAAATGTACTACACCACTTGTAAACACCAACAATGCAATGGCAACAACAAGATATATTTGGCGGAGTTGTTGCCCTTTTATCATATTTTATGTAACGGTCCTCTTGCTCCGGGCTTAGAAAGGATAAAGCACAGAAAATGCCATTCACAGATTCAGAAGAACCCACACTTTCTCCAAGCAGAGTAGTGTCAAAAAAGATGTACGCAAGAAATGAGCAATGTGCAGAATACTGAAACTCCAATATGTAATAACGTTAAAAAAGGATATCTGTCATCCAAGCAACAAGTCAGGATTAGCACAGGAGAGACACAGTTACTCATGACAGATGTGCAGGGTCTTAACGATACCCTTTTGGAAACAAGGAACATACCAGCAAGGTAGGAACATTGCTTTTGGGCTGAAAAAGTCACTAGACACTTCTGTAACTAAAAGCATGGAGCTCGTTCTCCTATGTGTGTCTGCCCTTCAAATGTCCAGACTTAACTTCCGTGGAAATTAACCTATGGTATTACAATGGACTAGGTCGGGAAAGTGCAGCCTTGAACCGAATGCCCATTTCGGGCAGGCATTAGGAGGAGGACAGAAATGGCTATAAAATGAGCTCCTTCTAGCAGCCATCCTTCATGGCATCTATAACTAACTGGGCTAGAGTGCTGGCTCATTGAGCACAGCTGGGCCCTTGTTCAGCTTTTGCATATGGTAAGAGTTGTTAGGAACAGATTGTAAGCTCACAAGAGCAAGTATGTCTTCTCCATCTATACAGATAGTCTATGAACTGCAGGACGAGATCTGGGTTCTCCAATTAAAAACTTACAGAATACATCTAGAAAGGAGCAGGGGGCAACCATACTATTACAAACACAAACAGCCCTTTATAGAAATGTTAGTCCAGACCGCCATCTTAAAAGAAAATGGCAGTGAAAACGGTGTTCTGCGTTACTGCATAGCTAGATAGACAGAGGGGGTTTTTTTTGCTAATGAGGGAGATCCCATAGCACTATTACACTGGGGGATAATACAATATTACAAATGATATTTAAATGAACACTATACTGAATTAACAATAACAGGAAGACACATAAGCCGTACTGGTATGGAAAGAGAATGCATGCTTACGATCTTATTAGGTCCCCCAAGCATTAAACAGTCACAGGGGTTACATGGATCCTCTTTAATTATGCACATGTATAATTAAATTGTAATATTAGGGAGCAAACATGTTGCGGATAGTGAGTACACCCCAAATATTTACCAAGTCCAGATGCTAGATTGGATGGAAACTAAGAACAACTTTATTTCTCAGATTTTGAAGATTTTTTTTAAAAAAAGCCATTTTATAAAATACAAAGCCCAGAAAAGATGTTTCTATGACAATGTTTAGTTGCATTGCCATCGCTGTGTAGCATTTACATGCCAATGGCCCCCAACTGGATAGAGTACACCATTCCACATGACAACTACTTTAGCTCCAACCCAGCAACAATCCATTGATATAACCAGTCATACACAAACATGGGGTCCCTACAACATATATAATATCAATAATATTGAATAATAAATATATGTTAATTCAAGTGCATATGCATTTTATTCATTTTTTTCCATCCACTGTTTTTAAACCCCCTTCTGGCAAATGGTTATCCTATTTTTCATCACCAGCACCCGCCTATCAATCAACACCAGGGATTTCTTTCATTGCAGATACAGCAAAGTGAGACAGAAAACAAGAGAGACAGAAAGCAAGAGCGAGAGAGAGAAAGAGAGAGAGAAAGAGCGAGCGAGACAGAGAGCACAAGAGGGAGAGAAAGCATGAGAGAGGGAGAGAGGTGGGATAGAATGGATCAGGCAAAGAAAAGAGAGAGACAAAGAGGAGTGAGACAGTAATGGAGAGGAAAGCCAAGAAAGATGAGAGTGAGCCACAAAGTGAGGAAGAGATAGCAGATTAATAAGAACTGAGAAAAGGAAGATGAGGGAGCAAGTGAAAAATGAGACAAATTAATGGAGAAAGGGGAAGCATAACTTCTGAGTAATATGGACAAATAATGAAATCTTGTGGAAAGATGACACATATTACGGAAATAAACGGAGATAATGCGTGCATTATGAGGGAAAAGCATTAGGATGAACAAATAGATTTTTTTGTTCTGTAATTTTGACACAAAAGAGTTTGTCATCCCTCCCTTTCTGCACATCTTGCCACGGAGAAGGATCTCAGGGACTGCACCGTCTCAATGTCTTTACACTTATTTTTGTATGCAATTCCGCCCTACGATAAATCCACTTTTAGATCTGTGTGCCTGAGTCACTTGTGAAACATAACCCGAGTATAAGGCTAGATTCGTTATTATCGCATACTGAAGAAGTGTAAACCTGTCTGGAGACATTCCCAAAAGGCTGAGATTTAAAACCAGTGTTGATTTACAGAAGGGTCATGCTAAGCAGACAACTCAGGTCAACATCTGAATTCAGATTCCAGAGTGCTTCTCAGGCACAAGGGACATCAGTGACCCAGCAGGAGCCCCAGGCTTAAACAGCTCCGAGTGATGGCCAAAAACTTGGTGACCTACTACCCTATGTCTTCGAGAATCAAGGCTGTTTTGAAAGGTATCCATCATTTAAGGAAAGCTACTTGATTCATACAATACTGGAACACAATATTCAAGAAAACCCTTGCAAGAAGGGTTACCAGACAGACTGTGCCAGCGATTACCCCACCATTTAAAAAGAATATCCTTAAAGAGGAACTGTCGTTTTCGCAGCTGTCGGCATAAATTAATTCAGCTACCAAAACTTTTAGGGTACGCAACGTCACATCTGAGAATCTAGAAGCGTATTCTGCGTGGGATGTGCGCACTGCCTGTGTGTGATCTGCAGGTGAATCATTCCCTATGAAAAGAATGTGGTGTGTATTCTCCATTCTATGGTTGGCCAGTCTTGGAACAATTACGACGTACGAAGGGCAACACATAATTAACATGCATACATTAACAATATGACACGTATGTTGGACATCTGATTTATCTTCAGTACTTAATACATAACCATACGGCATTCTATTTGTGCATACTATGTGTACATTGATGTAGATTTCTATATTAACCCTTATTTGTAATGCTTATTATCTGTTTCTTAGGGTGGCATGTCCGCCCTGTGTCATATTATGGATTTTATAAATATCCATCCCTTCATATACCTCATTCGAGCCTACTGAAAGCTTCTTGTTCACCTGATGTGGACGTAAAACCTTTCTACATTTATTCTTTAAGCTAGATGGAATTAGCCTCAAAAAGTGCCTCGCCTTCTATTCCTAAGGAACTTTCCAAACTTCCTTCAATTAGTTTCCATCATTTCATTATCCTACAATTTCCGGGCAAATTCTGAAAGCAAAATGATCTGACACCCCTTTTTTCCTGTTGATCTTAGAAGATCACTTTGCCTGTCCTGGTACCATGGGGGTTAACCTTCAAGGCGCTCTCGATGAACTTGCTTATCAGTCATTTCCTCTCCAGGCCGCTCCCTCTGTCCAATGGTTAATCATTCACCACTTACTGCAGACGCTTATCAAGCAGATTAAATGCGCAGATGGGCCAGGCCAAGTTAGGAAGTAGACTATGAATGAGGTGTGTGGGGGCATTCATTCCCACAGCCTTAAACCAGAAAATTCTTTAACCAAAAGAATGAATAATAATAATTACGCATGCCTCTGTCCAAAACGCATACCTCAAGTAGATAACCAGCTGAACTAAGTAACAAAGTCTGTATACTTTTTTCTGTAATATTTACAGGGGGTCTACCAGGACATCTCTACCGCCACTATAACCGGCTACAGATGGGTCCATCGAATAAGGTATAACGCTGGATAAAAACCTCCGCCACCAGAGTGAAAACATGACACAGGATCAGATCCAAAACAGACTAATGTGTATTAGGGGAGAACGAAGTGCTTTCATACGTAAAACGCAAAGCCATCATGGGTACAAAGACAACACATGTACCAAATAGCGAAAATCTAATGACAACGATGTAACTGAAATAATCAAGAATTAACAGGACCATGTTCTATCACAATTTTTACTCAGCTATTTGTGGGAGAAACGATAAATGAACAACTTAAGGCGAAATACACTATATGGACAAAAGTATCAGGACATCTGAGAATTACACCAACCGGGACCTTTATGACATACTAATGGGACATACTAAGACATTTTGTAGAATGCTATGCTTCCAACTATTCTATTTCAGTGTGACCGTGCCCCAGTGCATGGTTGGATAAGTCTGGTGCATGGGAACTCGACCGGCCGCACACAGCCCAGACCTAAACCCCATCGAACACCTTTGGGATGAACTGGAATGGAGATTGCGAGCCGGGCCTTCTCAGTGCCTGACCTCATAAATGGTCAGCTGGATGAATGGGCAAAAATTCCCACAGAAACTCCCCAAAATCTTGTGGAAAGCCTTCCCAGAAGAGTGGAAGCTGATATAGCTAGAAAGGGGAGACCAACTACATATTAATGTCTATGTATTTAGAATGTGATGATATAAAAGTCCCTATTGGTGTAACAGTCAGGCACTCCAATACTTTTGTCTATGTAGTGTAATTTTAAAGGCAGGGACTGTAACTCAAGTAATGGCCTATGCCAAACTATTACCTTTTTTCCTGGAATGCAATATATTTAATTTTACAACTTCCATTATTCAAGTTTAGGTGTAGGTTTCCGAATGATGGTTTAAGTGAAGCCGATCGCTAGGTAGAAAAAGTTGATGAATTACAAAGCAGAAGAGTCTTGTATCATTCGGCAAGAATGATTCGGCAAGAGCCGAATGATACAAGACTCTTCTGCTTTGTAATTCATCAACTTTTTCTACCTAGCGATCGGCTTCACTTAAACAGTCATTCGGAAACCTACACCTAAACTTGAATAATGGAAATACCCAAATCTAAAGTTTTCTAAAATTACAGTTAAGGAAGTTGTAAAATTAAATATATTGCATTCCAGGAAAAAAGGTAATAGTTTTAGTGCTAGTTTTATGACAGTCTTACCTCTTCCAATTCTATTCTTTTAAAGGAAGGTGGATTGTGTAATTATTTTAAATACATAAAGTTCACTTAATAAACACACATGCAAAAGGGCAGAAGTACTATGGCCTGAAAGTGAAACAGTAGAGACCAACTAATCTAGCCTGCTGAGAATCTCAGAATTACCCCCCCTGTCAAAAATAAGGAACTCTCCATTCTATGGTAAAAAAAAGATATATATATAAGTTCCTCATGTATTTTTTTTTGTATACCAGTAATTCAGAAGGGGAATCACATAATCGTGGCCTATTCAACTGATGTACCTAGGTAAAGCCATGGTCCTATGTTTGAATTAGTTGAACAGAGCAAAAGACAAAGAAAAAAAACAAAGTTTAGTTTTTTCAGGGGCAAAAAGAAGCTAATACATGGCAGCATTCTAAAATATTTTGTTTTGCTCACCTTATAACAATGTGGCAAAAAGAAAGCATTCTAAATTGTGTTGCTTTTTATTGCTATTTTAACATTTAACATTTTCTGAAAACAATCCCTACAATACATAGAAATACAAGCAAAATAAAATATATTTTTTTTTTCTCTCCAAATATTGTATTCCCTAACAGCACCATTATCACTAAATTAAAACATTTTATACCGACATACCCCAGAACGACTGTGCTTCCGGATTAACTCAAAGTACCTCTCCCAAAAGAAAGATGACTAGAGAAACGCAAAGACTGGGGAATTTCATTGATTTAAAAGTTAACTGAACTTGGTACTGAGGGCTCGAGCGCTACTGTGACCAAAGGGGAGAGCATGAGCAGCATGGCAGAGACACTGAGGTTTATTCACTAAAGAGAGTGGTCAGGTAAGTTTGTAGCTGTATTTCATCTCCCCAACTTGGCCATATATTATAAGGGCCATCCCCAGTGAGGTTCTGCTGCAGGAAGAGCTTGGCTAGCACTGTAGGCTGGTTGGGGAGATCAGAAATCTACCTAGTTAGTGGCCTCCACAGGAAAACTACTTGCCACTGTGCGCTCTTAAAATACAGCTCTCTGGGATATGACATCATATCCCATCATCCGGGGGGGGTAATTAGTTAGAGGGGGCTGGGGGTGGTGCCTTGGGTCATGCTTATGGCACCGCCCAGCCACAAAACCCCACTACAATATCATTTAAAACCTATAGACAGGAAGCTATAATGGCTACTCTCATCAGTTGCATCCCCATGGGAGTGTGTCTATGATGTCATTACGCAGTGACTTAATTTCCCCTGCACCAAAGATGGGGGGGGGGAATAATCAAGGATCCAAATAAAACTTCTGTAAACAGGAAGTTTAGACAGCTGTCTCATGGTAGACAAATATATATATATATATATATTCAGTCTGTAAACACAACATGTATTTTGCTTATTTTAGTTTTTAAGTACCGTCACATTGATTTACATACGGAATCACAAAATGTACCCTTATGGGAAAAGTGACCATTTTTCCACGTCTCTATTGGTTTAAGGCTGTTTCTTAATGTTACATTCCAGCTTGTAAAAAGATTTCCTTTCTTCGTGTCTTAAGTAAATATGAAGATAAGCATCTAAGTATGCACATATCTGATAAGGATTTAAAGGAGCAGTCATTCTAGTCAGCCCACCTTTACAAACACAACTGGAATCAATCAGTTGGAAGGGCCCAGGGCTTTTAATCCCTTACTTCTTACTTAAATGGATCATAGAGGGGTTCCTGCTTAATTGCGCGCTAATGCCATGAATGCCAGGTTATGTACAAGCCATTTCATGATACATAGGACAATAGCCCAGTTGATACTCTGTTCATCATCCAAAATCATTAGCTCTTCTCATCAGGATACATAGAGTTCGATGATCTTGCGCAAGGAAAATAACTGTAAAAAGATTTTTCCCCCTATGATTTAATGTAGAATCCAGCAGTAGATCACCAAATGTCATTCCGAAAATAAACGGAAGTGTATGTAAACACGATAAATAAGGTTTCACATATTAAGAAAGACATTGAGAAACATAAAAGGTCAGGAGGTAGTTTCACAGCCTCATATATGGGTATTCTTTAATAATAATAATAATATTAAAAATAACAACATATTATTATTATTATTATTATTATTATTGTATTTATTATTATAGCTGTATCATTTAGGTATAATACCAGATATATTTAGGTGCCTTTTTAATTAAGGCATTGGTAGCATATAAAATAACACAAACATAAAATGTCATGTTCAGCATTATTGAGTTGTTCTACATGGTCAAGACTATAGTGCTATTATTGTCAATTTATAGATCATGTCAAATTATGACTTACTTTGATGATTGAATCACATTTCGTGGTGATTACTACTGGGAAGAAAAACTCACGCAGAAAGTTCTCAAGGCCGCTTCTGAAAGCTAATAGTGGCGATAAAAGGGGAACAAAAGCAAGACAATGGGCTGAAAACACAGAATGCTGAAGGCTCTTGTGTTCTCTTGTGTGCAAGAACCTCTACCAACATAAGCCTAGACTATGGATTGCAGCCAGTCTGTATTGCTTCCTGTTACTGATAAAAAAGCCTTTGAAGTGAATAGCTATGTTGGTCAAGGTGTCTGCATTGATAATGTCGGAGCCCCTACCAACCACTAGCATCCTGTCTTCTTTGTCTAGACACATTTTTTATGCCACTTTTAATGGGAAGAGATATGTTTAAACATGCCATGCATGCTCAGGGGTCATACCATCACTTAATAACAAAATCAAGGGTTTTTTTGCAAGAAGATTAGATAAGCAAAAAAAAAATCCAGAAGCCTCCAACAGCTGGAGAACCCAAGCCTAGACCATGGAGCATGGACCACGTCCTAAGTCTTTCTCCAAACTACAAGTATAATCCTACGGCAATTTTAAACAATCTTTAAGCAGAAGAATAAGAAATTAAAGGAGAATAACATAATTCATGAAGGGTTTCAGAAAGTTGTGAAACTCACAATAACTCCTGAAAGTCCTGGTGGACAGCGGTGAAGTACTCATAGCAACCAATGGCTACTACATGTTTACCGCTTTCCACTAGGGTTGATCTTTTTTGCATAACCTTCAATAAGTACATATTATATTTTGTTGCTGATAATACTGGCTGCAGTGCACTAAACAACAGCCAACATTGACTGTTATAATCGGAAGATAGGAGACCTTCACATTAAAGAGGAAGTCCTTTAATCTGTTTTTTTTTTTGCAATAAACTTTTAAATCGGAAGACCTGACCGGTTTGCAAGTCGTCATGTGATATTCATGATAGTCATTTTGACTTTCACTGCTCAAACATCACACTGAGCCGATTCTTTATGGCAATGCTAATAAAGTCCGTAGACATTAGTCAAAGTATCCGGCTGGGTGATTAAGACTGAGCCATTCAACTGTTTACCACAGTGAGTATGATAAAGAGTCAAGAGTGTTTGTCTAGTAAGTCTAACTAAAACAACATAACAGGAACCCATACAAATTGCTGATATGCAGCTGCCTGAAAACATTATGCAAAAACTAGAATTATTGTGAAAAAAAACATTACAATAATAGCAATAGTTATTGGTTGAAAAGTAATTTATTAAAACAAATGATAGGGATATGACATCATATGCTGGCGTGCAGCAAGTACGTGGCCTCGTAGCCGATTCCATCATGGCGACTGGGGTGCTGCCCTAGGTCAAGCCTAGAGTAGCATCAATGATAGATACGGTTCTGGTTAGACAGGTTCATTACGTGTACTGAGCCGTCAAATATAGGAGTTCTAAAGGTGAAAGATTTACTTTCATACTTCCTTTTGTGTGAAGAGAGGAAGAGATTCCTTAAATAAATAGTTATGTACATTAGTGCTTATTATCACATGCTGTAGATATCCTATTGCTGAAGGCATTGACATAATAACTGGGTTGGCGACAGGCGGACAATGTAGGGAGGAAGAAAAAGCTAATTTTCTTTTTTTTTTGTTCCTGGCAAGCGCATGCCAGACAAGATGGGTAGTTACATAAACCTTGAAAGAAGGCCTTAAGATAATTCAAAGATGAGTGGTTACATAATGCAAGCAGGCCTACGGATAATTCAGTGCATGAGAGCTTTTGGTGGTTTTTACATTCGACACGGGGCTTTGTAGAAATGACCCACGTGAATCAAATGCCCACAAGATGTCCAGAACATTACAGATCACAAGCATTGCTACGGGAGACTCTTCAAAACTAGGGTCTTTTAGAGTCTTTTAAGGATGTTTCACTCGTATTCGGTTGGGATTCTACTAAACACAGCCTTTTTTTTGAAGAATATGGATGTGGTGGTTGGGGGTTAACTGCACTAGAAAAGATGAATCAAGAGACTGACCAAAAACAAGAACCATATGAGCAGCAATCAGATGGGGGAGAACATCCACCCACGTATGTGCAGCCAGGCTATGCTCATTGCAGATGCTCAGTTTTCAGGAACTGTATCACAGACAGGACTGACTCAGTGCAAACACTCACTGCCTACTCTCTCTGTCATCGACGACAAGGCTTCTTCATGCGGCCAACTTTTGGAACTTCCGAACGCTGGAAACCAAGCAACAAGCGCCATTGCAGTAAAGAAAAAACAGGAAATCAGATCCTTCAAGCCAAGGCCACATTCTCTGAACTTCTGTAACACTAAGCAGTTCAAAGCCGGACCGGTGACGACAAGGCAGCTCTTTAAGGCCACTTTAATGCCAGCAGCCTCAACTTATTCTTTCAAGCTTACGTAGCTTTCGGCCGAGCGTATCCAGCTGCTGGCCACATACTGTATGTTTGTCTGCCAGAGTACCACTTGCCATGTGCCCCCCAAGATGGCCAGTGTTGCCTTAAAGGGCTACCATAAGTATATTAGGAAGCGCTGCATGTTGGCGCCTAAGGCTTCAGATGGACAATGAAAAGAATCCCATCACGATTATAAACCCTAGAACAACATAACTTGCATGCAAGATCTGATCCATTTTCTAGCTCAGTAACAGCTGCCACCAGATAAGACTATCCTATGAAAATGTTCCACTGAAACCCAGTACAAGCCAGTTTATTGGTTACTTGGAAGAAAATGAATCTGCCACAGTAGCCAACATGATTTTCTTACATAATAGGCAACATGGATGACCATATTATACATAAAACCTGTTGAGATAGAGAAAAAAAAGGATCCAACAGTGCAATTTTGGGTTCCAGGATTGTTGTTGAGCCCTTAGCTTCAAAAGAATTGATGATTACTGACTTGCCACTAATAGATGTAGATGGTGGAACTAAATCCCCCCAAAAGACTACAAAAAAAGCAAAAGGAAAGCTACAGAAAAACTAAAATTGTATTACAATAACCTGAATATAAGGTAGTAAACTAGTGAAACAATGGAACGTCTACAATTCAAATCATCACTTCACACGTGTAGCAACATGATCCTAAAACAGAGAAGGGACCACAAAAATTTGTGTCACGCTAACCGAAACCGCCTTTATAATTCCACCACCTGCAACAGGATATTTTACATCAATGGATCTTGTAGATTGTAAAAAAAAAAAAAAGCGGAATATTTCATGCTGAAGCATGATGGAATACAGAATGCAAAAACAAAACAAATCAGAAGTTAGGACAGATATTGTCTCCTGGTTTTAGGGTCTCTTGATGATCTAAAGCCAAAAAGTATTACTGAATACTAAAAAACTACAAGAGACCTAATTGTAACAAAAGACTTAATTGTAAAATTATGTCTTGTTGAGGTTTAACCGACCAATCACACAGAAACAAAGAATTTTATAGCAGATAAGACCATTTGGCCCATCTAGTCTGCCCGTATTTCATGATGACTCAGACCTTGATCAGTCCATGGCCTATTTAATGCATGTATAAATTCCCTCGCTGTGTTAGCCTCTACCTCTTCTCATGGGAGACTGTAGGGAAGCGAAACTTCCTTACACTAAAAAATATCTGTAAACCACTGCAACAAAATACTAATTTAGACTGTAGCATCCGCAACAGGCCAGACAGGAGTGCCTACTCCAGAAGATCAGGAAGGGAACACTAATGGAATCCCGCTAGGAAGAAGCGCCTCCGGATATGAATGGAATAACCCAGGGTTGGAGTATCTATGGAATGCACAGCTCATTCCAAGGAGGCATGTCGCTGAACGGCACCCTCCCATTCATCTGAAAATGGTAATCCGGGACCTATGACAAAAGTGCATTTAACGGGAAACTACTAATATCCTTGGTGGTAAATAACCCCCCACCTCCTTCTCATTTCCCTTTTAAAAGGGTTTACGGTGTCACCCACATCCTATTATTGCACCTGTGAACAAAGCCCTAATGAGGAACACAGCAGGTTCTTCGTCCTGATGAATACGAAGACCAACCCCCATCGATACATGATATAATCTCTCGATCACGGAAACGGTGTCAAAAAGGCATGTGTCCTCGGGCAGAAGCGCATATGAATGGAAGGGACACCACACAGGAGTGTCAGTAAAAGGCAACCCCCTGGGGCAGAAATGTATTTTAAAAGGGAATTACCCTTCCCCCTCCTGAGGAAGGTGAATGCACATACTACCCCTTCCCAGGCCCACAAATGCGCTCGGCCTCCACAGGTGAGATTGTCGGCACGCTGCGAATGCGCTCAGTGCTGTGAATGGACACAGGTATTTTATGAATGGAGGAGGGGGTCACGTGACACCAGAGCCTCCCTGCACTGATATTTCCCACATAGCTGTGTCAACAAGCAAAGGAGGAGGAGGGGGCAGCGGAGGGAGAGGCCAGGAAGGAAGGAAGGGGTGGGGAAGGAGGGGGGGACAAGTGGGGGAAGGAGGAGGGGGACAAGTGGAGGAAGGAGAAAGAAGCAAAGAGAGGGAAGGGAAGATTGAGGGGAAAAAAGGAGAAAAGGTGCATGAGAGAAAACCAGCCAGAAAAAAACAAACATTATGTTAAACATACACAAGCTTTACAGTCTAGTTTTAGGAGAATTATCGAGCAAAAAAGTATGTATATTTTGAAGAACAGCAAGTGTGTGCATGACGGGGTGAACAAAAAATATATATAGCGTTGTACACATGTATGAACCTAGTTTAGGTCTGCCTTGGTATGACCCACCACCTCTCCTTAATCACACAGCCAAGTTCCTCTCCCATAGCTTATTCCTGGTCACCATATACCGCTTTCTGTTCACTACGTGCTGCCCTATCTACCTACTTCGCAGCCTATTCTGCCCTAAGCCCCCTTCCAGCACATCAGTCTGTACTCTCAACCCCCCCCCCATATCTTCTGGCTGCCCTTCCCCCCAACATGTCACAGAATGTGAAGGTGACTTGGGGAGGGAACATTTTATGAATGGGATCCTGCTATGCAAATGAGAACAATTCACAAAACAGCAGCACAACATGGCGGCTCGCAGCACACAGTGAGCAGATGCAGCACATGGAGCAGACACGCTAAATACCATGCACTTAAAGAGAAAAAAATATATAAAAACCCACACAGACTTCTGAAAGCTGAGAACCAGATCACTGAGCAGAGATTTGGAACTTGGCACTTTACACAAGCGAATGGCAACCAGGACATTTAGTTCAGGGAACACTATAAGATGACACTCAGCACAGAGTACGCCGCAGCTGACACCGACCCACTCAGATGTTCCCCAGCATAGCCATACATAGTGTGCATAAGATGGCACTTATGAGAGCAGGTACAGAGCAGAGTACACCGCCGGTATTCACAAAAGCAGAGGGTCTGAAACTTATTTTTGCCCAATGCCATGTCTGGACATTTCTTTTGGAGACGTTAGTAGCCAGTGAGCAAAATACAGAGCCGAGAAAGTGATAGAGAGCAATAGAAAATCGCATAAAAGTGCCATATAAAAAAAAAAACAAAACAAGAAGCAATGGCTGCCTGGCTCCTGGGATTTATGCAAAGAATTTTCTAATTCCACGTACCCAAAAAATCTATACGGAAAATTACACCCTATTTGCAGAATACAAGACGGGACGTAACCCACCAACATAGAACTAATGAAATATACGCATATATACACCCAGGGCCTGTATAGCATATTCACACATGTAAACATTTTATGCTCATTTCACACATATAGCACCTGTTAATCATTAACCAAATGGTACATACAATCACCATACACAATATATACGTGCTGTGCAACCCTTTATCACGGTAATCACAGCAAAACCTAATAACGTGTAACATGTATATATTACATATATAACACGCGTGAAACATCCTGGTTCGTTTTTTCTCCTATATAATGTTGACAAAAACAAATACGTGGTTATAGGATTAGTTAAATCTATTATCCCTAAAGGCATATTGACCACACCATAATTCTGCATATCACATCCTCAAGAAACAATGTAGCATGACCGGGTGAGTCATACAGAAGCTCAGCAACACGCTGCACGGTGCACATAATGCACATAAAACAACAGACACACATACATGAACACACATACATTATTACCGTACTTATTTGTATGACAACATGCATTCAAAATAACAGACATAAAGTAGAAGCACATACATATACATATGTACCGCACACAAACATGCCTATTTGGAGTCATACACCCAAGCACACACGTCCATAAGACACGAATGCAGAGCTATGTTTACACGCATACAAAACATGCTACTACATTGCACTGCATCCGCACACCATTCAGATGACATGAAATTATGAATGAGCAAAGCATGAATTGGTGGACAAAGTGGAACAGAAGCACAAATACAGGCAAGGTATAGAAATACATGAAAGCACAGCCATTACATATAAAATCCGCCATGTGAGCATTTGACATACATAACCAGCCTCAGATAGATATACAATCAGCATTCACTTATACCTATAAGTGGATCCCAAAACGATCTAGAAGAACATACAGCAAGAGATCCCTACAGAGGACGGCATACAGATGCCATATGTGCAGCCATGAAACGTAGGCCAGCTGCTGTAGGCTTCGATTCGGAATCATGGCATCCAGATCATATACTTTGTACCCATGCATTGTATCTATACATTGTATCCAGCTAACCAGATTATTTGTGCCTTAGATGTAAATATTTGGGAAAGAAAACAAAACACCTACACTACATGGCGAGAGGTCATTACCTTTAATGCCAATCATGCCCTGCATAGGGCTGTGCATGCTACAGTATACAGGGTGGGTATGCAGGTATAGGCAGGGTGCAGTATATAGCGATCAGTGTGTAAAGAGTGCATAGAGTATATATATATATAGGATACGGTGTAGCGCTATGGATATCGCACGCACAGCAGAAGCGCAGATGATACGGGCACAGTATACATCCATATGGCCGGCTATATGGGGCTCGGCGCACGGTATAGATCATATACAGGTGGCACTCACTCTGGCTCCTGGTCTCCGCTCATTGTCCCCCTTCACCGAGCTCCGATCCGGGGCTGGCTGCGATCGGCCAGGGCGCGGGGAGGATCCCAGGAGAGCCGCATGGTGAAGGGAGAGGGGATCCGGGAGGCGATCGGGGTATTAATCCGGGGAATGCGCCTAGCAGAGCTCCAAATCCAAAGGGACACAAGAGAGAAAGCGATCCAGAGCCGGGGCCAATCCTGCACCAAGCATCCGTGTGAGTGCGCATCCAGAGTGGGGCCCCCACCTCCCCGGGGCTGCCGCTCCTCCTCCTCTCTCCTCCTTCCACTGGGGGTGGGAGAGAGGGAATCAGCTCCGGCTGCACAAACTCAATGCACACTGATACACACATGCTTACCAAGCCCAACTTTACTTTTAAGTGGCCCTAAATTGGGGGCCCTCATCCAGATTAGTTTAATAAAATGACAAGGTTTACGGCACAAGAGTTATTTTTTTTCAGGGCATCTATAAGTAAAAAAATAAAGGATTTGGGGTGCATTTTCTGACCCCCAAGAAAGATTTTAGAATACCCAGACCAGGAACCCTACACCTACACTGTGTAATCATATAGGATTATTGTAAATCACCGCCAAGCATACTTCTGGTCTCTCCTCTTCATCCACTGATGGCCCATGGGCTGCCCTTATGGACTAGATCTGTTTGCTGATGGCTATATTATTATTTATTATTATTCATAATATTATTATAGGATAGACTCACCTAAGCAGGTAAGCACCTAAGCTAAAACTATCCAAGTATAAGGTCAACATTGAATAGAAAGTAATAAAACAATAATTACCCATAAACTAAGAATAGACACCGAGTTTTGCAGAAGGTAAGAACGTTTCAACTGATATCGTCTGTCCTGATGTAACCATACAGACCTTAACCAGTCATCGGTCTCGTCTTACATTCAGGATAGCCATATGCCCATGGGTGTCCACGAGGGGGGGATTCAAGAGGGACATTTTCTAACTTGGTTTTCACCCATTAGTCAAAAGAAAACAGGGGCATTTCAAAGTCAATTGTCTATCCTACCGATGATTCTGGACAACCTGTACAACGACACGGATACATCTACAAGCTCTGCCGGGGACTGCACCGGCAGAATGTCGTGACTTGCCTCCAGGAGATCGCCGCGGAGCAGTGCTGGAGTCCAAGGGTCGCCTGAGAAGGAATAATAAATAATTACATATACGTCTGTGTTCTGTACTCGCGAGGCTACTAGAGCAACGACCATGATGGCCAACAACGTTGACAGTGCCTCCATATCATTCTAATGATGCTGCGCCCCATCGCAATAGGTTGGGTAGATTAACCCCACCCATGCCCCACCTTATCCTGCCCATGCCCCACCCCTTGACCAGGGCTATTATTTTGCCCCTAGAAAAGATTTCCGTGGACGCCCATGCAGTAAAACTTCAAATGCTGACCACAAATTTAAAGAAGATATCAGGAATGTACCTATGGGCCTCTCCTCTTCATCCTCTATGGGTCCTCTTAGACCGATGGAGACCCTAAGCAGCTATTTAATCTTCTTATGCAGCCAGCCACATAATTACCATGATCAGGAGGGACAGGCCAGATTGACAGTGCCAACTCCCGCAACACAGCTACAAATGAATATGTCAGATTGTGATCAGGTTAGGACACCAGTGAGTACGAAGCCTAAACTTTTAGAAAAATAGCTCTAGGTGAATCAATTTGTTTCTTGTTTAATGTGAAATGAGTTACCGTTATTGGGTTACAAAAGGCGGGTAAGAAAAGCAGGCAGGGTTACTGTGAGTACTGAGGCTGCTATGTATTCAATTCGACAATCAGTACAGATAATGATATAGACTTCTACTCATTGTTAAGATAAGCAGATATGGTAGTCTAGAAAACACCGTTACGGAAGATACAGTTGCCAAGAGTTACAGCATATAGTCTCTTTATGTTGGTCTCTGTGTATGGACTAGTATGTATCTCTGTCCTGGCAGACAAACAGCACGCCCATTGCCCATACATAAAACGTGGGTCCAGACCTGGACAGTAGCTCTGGGGACATTTATCATATGGAGCTTATTGAGGTTTATTCACTAAACAATGAGTAGACGTGGATAAGTCACATATTTTCGAGGCACAGTCAAGTGACAGCTGACCAACCTCCCAGGCCTTAACGTATGACCCACTTGGAGATCTTGACTTAGCACATCCACCCTTAACTACCTGGATTGCTATAGAGAAGATGCCCTTGGGCGAATATACTTAAAGTCTCTTGTGGGATTAGCTCCATGTACCCCGACTACCTTAAGGATTTCGCTGACCCATTGACCCACACACATACACACACTTCCCGAAGAAATGGTCAAGAAGAGAGAAGAGAGGAATTTTCTGCCCTCCCTCTGAGGAGTGGGAATCCTATTAGACCTATAATCCTAGAACAACTAACCTACTCCTAGAAATGCTCCCTAAATGTACACATCCTTCAACATGAGGTCATAAACAAAAGTAACATGGCGTCTCAAAAATGTGAAGCATGTGGCATTCCACTGTGGCCATTGTAATTATGATAGAGTTCCACAAAAGATCCCGATGGTGATATCTCTAGTTAATTTAACCTGCAAAGATAAATACAGATGTGGTCATGTCTTTTGGTAGTTATGGCTTGCATATTATATCTTGTGTTTGGGGACAGCCACACTACAGGAGCCATAGTCTTAGTATTATTTGAGTGAAGGACTCGTCAGCGCGAGTAAAGCCTTTCCCATGTGTCATGAGTCAACATGTTATAGGAAATATGCAAACCTAATGTTACATCTGTTTATAATTTAGCAATCAAAATGCACAGGCGGAGGAAGCGGATAAGGAAAGGGTTTATATTTAACATGTTACTTTACATTTATTCACTACTGATCGGCCCCCTGGTGGCCCAGCCGTGACCAGACAGGTCCATTCTAGAGGCTAGAGGACACAAAAATCCAAAGATGGGATATGGAATTGCTGATGACTGTATCTAATGAGTATGAGAATTGTGGGTGTAGTTTAGGTGAACACAGTAAGGAATCATCAGAAAGCTTGGCATATGGATAACACTAATAATAATAATAATAATAATAATAATATAATAATATCAGTTTTAACATAATGTTTTAAGTCTTACTCCCAAAGCAAATATCTCAAAGGAACAGTCCAATGGAAATATTATCCTGTTTCCCTTTAAACACAGCATAATGTATATCAAAGACGTAAAACGGAACTTCTTAAATCATCCTTTGCCTTACAATTCCGGTTTTACAAATCTAGTACATTCCTGTAAATAATAGCAAGCAAAATACCCATAGTCCCGTATTGACCTCTGTGTAAAAGCTAAGTGGACGCAAAGCCATAATACTGAGATGAAGCTGTAGATTATAGGAAAGGAAGCCGAACCTTGTGGCAAAAACGGTAGCAAAAATGAAAAAAATAAAAATATGTTGTTTTTCTATATTAATCAAATTTCCCTAACTGTGTTTCTAATACATTCCACATATACTACATTGACCTCAAAATACGTCTCTATCGTGTAACCAGCTCATATGATTTCAACCAGCATTTCCTGGAGTCTGATAAAGCCCACATTTTGGTTTCCATCAAAGCATGTGATACACAAACCATCTAAAAGCATTCCAGCA
>VKOC01000008.1:30546147-30561275 GCA_009364415.1 Spea multiplicata
ATATATATATATATTAGTTAAGATATAAATGTCTTACATCTTAGTTTGTCTTCAAGATAAGATTTCGTATGCTGCGCCTTTTTCTCTGATGCCGTGTTCTTTATTTATTTAGAACAAGCTTCTTTATTTGGGATGGGTATTAAAATTGTTTTTGTGCCAAATAGAGACAAGCATGGACTTGGCTGCCTGGTATGCCAAGCGGAAAAGGAGCCAGGTTTTTGGTGTAGGGTTATTAAGAATTGCTGCTCAATATCATAGCAGCAAAGAACTTCAACTACACAAATAATTGTGGTTTATGTTACTGGATCGAGTCCTTGGATGAGCAATAAAGAGGTGTAAGAACCGCCCGGTCGAAGCCTTATTGGGGCGATACGCAGAGCGATATTGGAGCTGCGCAATATTTGAACCTTTATGGGGATCTTTTATGGTAACCGCGAGGGATCGTTTGTTTTACATAGAAGATGTAAAGATCAATAACTAAGGTCTAAGGAATCTTCCACATTACCGATGTATTATGTGGGCCCAACTCAGCTGTTCTCCTTGGGATTTGACCTTGATAAGGCAAAGATAGACCTCATTTTATAGAGCATCATAAGCTTAAAAGAGGTGGGTTCTGGGTCCGGGATTTTCATCTTTTTTGTCCAAGATAATGCCAGGTCAGTGGCCATTTCAGTGGCCATTTCAGTAAGCAATCCATGGCAGAGAAGCCCCAGAGAAGGAAAACAGGCAGAACGCATATGGACGAATGGCCTTCAGCTTTTCCTTTCTATTCTCCCTTCTCTGTCTTCCATTTTCTTTCATCTCTCCCTCTTCTCTTTCCTTTTGTTTCTCGTTTCATTTTTCTCTAGTCTCTCTCTTTCATCTTTCTTCTCCCCTTCTCTTTCTCTCACTTCTCCTCCCTCTTTTCTACCTTTGTAGTCTCTTTATTTTCCCCCTCTCCTGTCTTCCTTTTCTCACTTACCCTTTGTCGTTTTTTGTGGTTTTTTTTTTAAACTCATATCCAACACACATATGTTGTGCATTTTTTGTTGAGTTCTGTTGGATAGTTCCTGTTGGTGTTATAAAAGAGTAATATTTTGTTTTCGGTATATGCCATGGTAACCAGTGTTAAAAAAAACAAAACAAAAAAAACACCATTTTTTTATGATTTGGATTGGCACCCTCCATGGTGGTAGTAAGCAGCCATATTAACGATTGGATTTAAATCGGTCAATATAATATCTAATCCCCATTGCATAGGTTTATACAGAATACTTAAATGTAAGGTTTGATCCACTTTAAGTAATATAGACCAGTTGGCAGCTCTATGCCTAAGATTGTCATTGTTATCTTGGCATACAACTAGCTAGTTAAAAATTATAGAAATACGTATTCAAGGCCCAGAAGAATTCTCTCAAGAATGTTATAGTCAAAAACGTAAACCTTCCTGCAGCATATGAGAACAGAGAAGTCTGTCCCTCAAGGAAGAAGACAAACCTCGGTTGGTGAAAAAAGAGGAATCATCAGTGAGTGGGAAATCCCGTTCATATAGGTTACGGCAGAGTGTCAGAACGGCACTAGCCAAACAACTTCTCCATTTCCCTGCACCACAAGAACATTTTCGGACAAACGTATCTCATAAGTCCTATATAGCATAATTTCAATGTATGTAACAGTATGTGTTCAGCTTCTCTTAACTTTATAACTTGATAATAATTGAGTCCATTGCATACCCCAAACCTGCATTTTACAGTTAAGGAATAAACCAATGTACTAGTGTTTACAAAAAAAAACAGATTCCAGCCCGTTTTGAGCATGGATTATTATTTCCTATTCACACGAAATGAACACATCAGAATGTAAATAGAGTAGTGTGGATTGTGATGTCAGAGGGTGACTTCAAAAGCTATGACCTTAAGGAATGCACTTGGTTATCACCCCTGCAACCCCTATGCCTTAGAGCCTTGCGACAGAAGCACATTGCTTTTTTCCCTACCGCTGTGACACAATATTCTTTGCTACCAGGGGAGGGCTGGCACAGGGACCGGGGGTAGCTGAGTGACCCCCTGCTGCCACTTGCTCTACCAGTAACTAACTTAACACTTGCGCACACTAACATACACACTCACATACAAATTTACTGTGACACACACTCCCCTCAAACCCACACTTACACTAAAACACACTCACTCCATCACAAACAGGGCATTAAATTAAATAAGAATTGATTTTAGGTTCTCACATTTAGGAGACTTGCAGAGAAATAAGGAACAAAACATATTTATTAAATTATGATGTAATAAGTACATATTCAGCTACACAACCATATATATATATATTGGAAGCCAACCAAATGATGAGAGCATCTGCATGATTATTCCGTCACACTATGTTATTTCTTCCATCTTGTTGAGTTCCAAATTCCCAAATTCCCCAAAAAATTACACAGATTAAAAAACAAAAAGCTAAAGACAATTTCAATACATGGATTTGTAGCCTGGCTGAATCCAAGGGTTATTATTATTATTATTATTACCACCATTAGTTATGTATGGTTCAGGAGACCATACGTTACGGGTACTGAAGAAACAATCTATACTAAATTCAAACAGAATTAGTAAGTGAAAGGTCAGTGGAAAAGACTAAACTTTCATCATCGTGGATTGTTGCCTGGGGTATCATGTGATTGAAATTAACTTGTCCTCTGAGATAGATAATCAACCATAATAAGCCACAAACATGAGACTTTGTTAGAAGAGATGAATATGCTGATACGCACCAAATATATCGGTGTAAAATATACATCAAAGAATAGAGTAATGTCTGGGTAAGCGCATGTTACAAGACTGTCTAATAGTCTGTGTGTATAAAGCATGCAAATAACTTATCCGAGGGAATGCTAGGTAATATGTGAGTCGCCACCCCCCCTCCCCAGCAAGCAAATTAAAATCTAAATGAACAGGGGTCCCCTAGACCCCTTATCAACCTCGTAGGGTGGGGAAATAAAATATTAACCCTTGTGGGGATTTATATTCCACCTACACCCCCCACTCCATATCTTGTGTTCAATTGGTCAGAGAAAATGGCATAAGACAAAATCTCACCCCACCACTTAAGTTGTGTGGAGGGGGTCTCGACCTTTGCATGCATTATGCTTTTGGGTCATGTTATTGAACGTGTAACGCATTCAATTGCAAAAAAAAAAACAAACAAAAAAAAAACTATATAAGCCAGTGGTGTCTTGTGTACACTTTGTGATTAAATAACTGTAGACTACAGCCAGTTTCAAAGTGCCAATTTCTTCACCAAGAAGCCTTGCCACTGCACTTCACCTGAACCGGGGCCTCTGTTATGCCCATGGATTGGGGGGGTTCAAAAGTAATGATTAAATCAATGGGAAGCATTGAACCCATTGAAGAGAAAAGGTAGTTTCAATCTATGAAAGCTGGTGCTCCTTCCCCGGTATATGTTAGGCAGCCAGCTCTAGTGATGGTCATGGTCATGCTCCAGGGAGCTCAACCTTTACTTTAGAGTCCAGTTAGTGGTAAAAGCTAATCACTCTAAATCAGAATTAAATGTTAAGCCACCTGGATTTTCCCATATTCTATATAGCTCAGGAATAGCAATGACTCCTTATCCTTCTTTATGACTGTATATTGGAATTCCTTGGTAGAAGAAGTCTTACTGGACTTGGAACATTGTTGACATAGTGAATAAATACCTCAATGGCAACAGTTCTGGCAGTAAACTGTTGTGGATTTAGTTACATCCTTTCCCTTAGAGATAGAACTGTCTCCTATTAACCTTTTAACACTTTAACTCCACAGGATAGAATACCACAACCCAGTTTAGTTGCACATGATGTCCCATGATGTATATATACAGCATTTAGTATTTTGAATCGGCAGGGTGATCCATCTGCCAATGCACAGGAGATTATGTAAACGACCAATACCAATAACTCTGAAAGCCTCCTATAGCGCACTTCTTTAACGGGTTGAAGACTGCATGGAGCATAAAACACCCATTTTCTGGGTGATTTAACATATATGTAGAATCTATCTCACAGTATCAGATACATTCTTCTAAAGAACTTGTAATGATTTCTAGGTAGACATCATCAAAGTGACAACTTAAACACGCTAGTTTAAACTTGCTGCTACTTTATTTTGCATTTATTTTCTCTATATGATCAAGGTTTTTAACAGTGCAACTGAATCACTTAAAGATGCATTCAGAGATAGAGGACGAGCTTCCTATTTCATAAATGTTTATGACCTGCAGCACCAAAATGGAACAAAGCCAAACTCAGCGTCTACTGCCCAACCCTAAAGATCTAGTTGCCTTTACAATGGCCCAGTGTTTCCTCAATACCTCTGCTAGATCCTGGTTTCAGGTTTACGGAAGAGGATATGGCTTACATTTGTAATAGTTGTTAAATAATTAGGCTAATTGTGAAGGACTGCGATTTCTACCAAGGTAACTTAATTTAGCATCCTGTGAGGTTCTTTGAAATCACTATTTGCTGCATATATAACATCATCATTGATAAAAAGTTTGATAAAATGAAGACAAAGTGTTTTCATTTTCTGCTCACATTTAAAGAATACAGCCGATGTTTGGTGGTTAAAACCACTGGTTTTCAGATAGTCTCATGGCACGGTAGGGGTTAAATGCTCGCTCAGAGAAGTAATAGGTTCCTTGTGTGTTGGAGGTCAATTCATCCTGAAATGTGGGGCCCATCTGCCGAATAGCTGGGGTCAGTGAATATCTGTCCCACGTGAGTCCTGCAAGTCTTACAGCCTCACCCTACGAGAGCCGAGCTAAAGCTGCCTCATCTCCCCGCTGAAGAGAGGCCGCTCAATAAAGCCTTTGTTCGTGTTGTGGCCGTGCCACCCTGCAGCCTCAGCAAGTCTGTCTGAGTGTGGAAGTGCCAGCTTCTGACCTAACAACCACTTCCCGACACCCCCCCCACACCCTGCTTTTTGTTTCTAAAACCTCAGATGAACGCTGGCATATAGGACGCCGTCTCCTCCAGCTGCCCCCTCCCGTTCCCCTTGCCTCATTGCTCCCTCTGAATATATGTAGCCTGTATTTTACAGAATCAAGCAATTGAGAAAGAAGACCAAGAATGGGATCCACCGACAATAACCCAGGAAGAAATATATTCTCTAACGTTGGATGTTACGGGTGGGCTCCCCTGTTGGAGCCAGCTATTTCGATCCTTTTCTTAATAGGATAGAAACGACTATACAAATATCGCCACAAGCATACAGTACGGTGAACTGGGAGCACTTTTTATACGAACGCATTATATATGCTAAGTGATAATACTATATGCGGCTGTATATACTCAGTCGCACATCACTACGTGAGCATAAAAACATAGAATGCGGCCACGCATATCGAGCTGTCGTCAGGCGGACACTGGCCTTAAAGTAAATAAATATGTAGACTTCCATAATGTGTGGCCGTATTTACATTTAACTCCCTCACGTCTCGCGTCGATCTGTACACCATTGCAGCACTAGGCACAAGTGACCAGAAAAGTGTCATTTCTACCCTAATAATGGGCTACCCAAGTGTCCATCTAGAAGTCAACTGACTTAACGGAAGCTACTGCATCCATATAACAACATGCATGTTCATGATGTCATTTTCCCAGCTCTGTAGTATTTCCACGCTATGGCAACACACACATGCTTATTTATTTCCAAAAGCAGCAATATAATTACACCTTACTGCCCTGGGGCAGGAAGCGAACAAGTATGGGTGTAGAGATTGGATGCCAGTCATTGCCACACACAGAAGCCTCTCATCACTGTGACATCCCCGCAAAGTAATAAGGCGTTACACGCAACCACAGTTGTGTCCTATTTATTGCATAGAACGTCTGCCAATATGGATAGTTGCCCAGTTGCTGGGGCACCACTGAGACTTGGACAGCTTGTGTTTATCCCAAAAATGGGTCAGTAACTGATTGGTGCGGCTTGATGGATCTGTAACTCATTCATGACAGCTGGCCAGGAAACCATATCCCAGCTACAGTCTGTGAGGCTGAAGGAATTCATCTTTAATTCTCCTACCTAAAACTGAACTTACATACTGAGCTTTAAACCGTATCCTGTATTTACGCAACTCCAGAGGGTATAATGCCCAAGCAGATAGTTGGACCAATTTCAAATCCTTGATCACAACCCTCAATGCCATGTTGTACCTTGCCCGGGGGTTGATTTAGGGCAGCACCCTAGCTGCCCCGACAATCTGCTTTCACAACCATCATCATCTTTGCTGTGTGTTTTTTACAACATGAAGAAGGCATGGCTAAAGATACTACACAGGTTGTGTCAGATGGGTAACTAGCCAGGCAGGTTACAAGCAAGATTTTCCCATATGGCCCATTGAGTAGCGGTCAGCAGGGAGACTGATATCCCAAAATGTCAATTTGCCCTGTTTTGTGACAGAGGGGTGTTATCTATTTCATGTTGGGAGGCTTTTGCCCTTATACTTAATTTCCAAGTGGAGAACCTCCCTCCAGAGCTTCAGGCAGGTACAATTCCTCTGGATCAGCTCTGTGTGGCTTCCTTCCATTCTCTTTCCTGGAGATAGATCCCAGTGCAAAGGAAGTGTCCCTCAGACTAGGAAGCACTCCAACCGCTTGTCACCAATGTCACAGAGTTGACTTGTCTGACCAACTACCTTGGCTGACTTGCGCTTCCTTAGCCTGGGAAACACACTCTTTCCCTGGTTCCCCAGTCACTAGCCAAGACTCAGTGTAGGGTAAAACCAAACGAAGACTACTTTATTTTAGACACGCAAGGCTGGATATAGCCAGCAAAACACACATTTACATAAAACAAGATATTGGGACACAAACCGCCCCCTTAATCTGCCTCCCAGAGACAACAGGGTCCGTAACGGCATTAACAATACAATAGGGTCCCAACCTCCACTATTTATTACTGGCCAAAATCAGTTCCAGGGATTGACCGGGGTAAATGTCTGTAGTGGTGGAACTGAGGGTGGCGGGGACTGACTTTAACAACACATTAGTACACCATGGGGTGGGGGGGTCTGATATTAAACTAAAACAATGGTGGTCACTCCATGCTTGCAGATCCTGGCTGTCTGCCAGAGATAATCCCCTCGGCAAGTAATGAGATAATGTCCTTCTGGGGGTAGCCACAGAAGACTTTACAAAGTCAGGGCCCACAGTCAATAGGGAGGAGGCTGACTGTCAGGCCTCTCCAGTGGCCCCGGTGATGGAGGGTTCCGTCACATCCACTTTATGATCAATGTATCGTTAGAGACCACTAGTCAAGCAGCTGTAGGGTTATATGTTGTTGACTATATAGTTAGCAGTACTGTTTAGTAGGGTGCATGTATTTAAATATACACAGTCCATGTCACAATGCACAAAGGGTTCCTCTAGATTTTCACCAATGAATAATCATTCACATGGTCTATTCATTCTCTGCACTGGACTAAGACTATAAAACTCTCCTTCTGAGATCATTTGTTCCACAGCCTGTTATACTTTCCAGCGTGTGGGTGCGGGAGAACGTTTTTATTATTTTGACCTTTCCTTTAGATATTAATATTTTTGTTACATTTATACCTGTAATGTAGTGGTTTGAGTAAAAAAATAAAATACAAATACTTACCAACATAAGTGTAGGAGCTCCCAAAAACTCTGTAAAGGAGTTTTATCCTATACAGTAAAACACAACGTAAAAAAAGAATTCCCCAAACCAGCTATCCATAGATGTAGCATATTATTGAGTCCCTGAGCTCAACAACAATCCCTCTAGTTTCTTCAAGGCTGCTCTGATATATTTGCCAACCCCACCACCCACTTCCTACGCCCATTCCTGCCAACATTTTAAATTAAAACAGAATTTCCACGCACATAACAGATTAGTACAACCGTATATATCATTATACAACTAACACCCAGAAAAAATATTCAGGTAATATTCAGGTAATCAAATGTTAATCAGGAAACATAAAAAGTGGGGTTCCCAAGTTAAAATAAAATAAAAGTCTGCCCTCTCTAACCATAAATATATATATATATATATACACAATACACACATTTTTATAACTATTAGCTACATAGCAACACAAATAGAATGGGAATGGTCACTTTCCCATGGCTCCGCTATTTTGCAGAAGTGCACCGGGAGGCCAGGTTCATGGAGAAGCAGAAGACAGAAGAAAGAAGACACAATGAGAAGTGGATGAAGAAAGAAGACAGAAGCAGGAGGCAATAATAATGTAGATAGATTTGCAGGGCATGAATCTATCCCCAAAGAACATGTCATCCCTGTCAAAATGCTGCCAGGGTCCCATGCATAAAGTAAAGGGGATAGGGGACAACCCTGACGAGTACTGCTAGAGTGTAAGCTTGCTTGCAGGGCGCTTGTTACCTAATGCATTGGTTTAACTTACTCTCTGAATCCTGGTTTTGCCATACCTATTGACTACATGGACTGTTGGAAGCACTCTATAAATTGTCACGTTATAAATAAAAGATATTAATAATAACATTATAGATATTATATGTCTTGTATAATAGGTACTTTTACATCAGATTTAATGCTCCCTTAGAAATACTTTAGTAGATTCCAAATGTCAAAAGCCCCCTCTGCTGCCATTTACACACACTGAAAATAAACATGACAGGTAGTAAAATCTGTATGGTTAACGCCATTGAGGGATGAACATTGATTGCTAATTCAATGGCCCTTAAAACCACCAAATCAATACGATAAGGTCCAAGGGTTTTTTCACTAAAGTAGACATTTGAGGGGCCAAAAAAAACTTCATCTGCAGGAACTGTTACTGTGGCCCTGCATAATGCATAGTTAACTTGATGAGATACTCTACTGCAGGGGCGTCCAACATGCGGCCCGCGGCACCTCAAGGTGCGGCCCGCGTGAGATCGACAGCCAGGGCAAGAGCTACTTACCTGTGGGAGGGTCTTTTGTACTGCACAGAGGAAGCAGAGCAGAGAGCTGCAGTGGTAAGGGGGTGGTTAGCAATCACACTCCTATCATGACAAGACAATTGTGGTGTGTTACTTACTTTTAATAAAAGTGTGGTTAACACACCAAAATTGGACAAAAAGATACAACAATATTAATTTGTTGTTGACAGCAATCACACTCCTATCATGCCCAGCCAACCAGTACATACTGGAATCTGGGTATGCCCTGAGATTGCTGTTAACAATTAATAATATAATATATATATATAATATATATTAACATTGTTATTAAATTTGTTTGTTACAATTTTGTGTGTCATTTTAATTAAAAGTGTGGGATTTTTTCTTATTTTTTAACCGTCGGGGGGTCGTTTTCGGTTTCGTCTAAGTGTACCCTAAATTTTGGGGTTTGGTCGAGAATTTTCATTTTGGTGCATCCCTAGAATAAATAGAACAATTTCATTTTAACTTATCCAGAATCCTGAATTTGTAGTCACAAAACTTTCGAGGCCCAGAAATCAGTGAGAGGAAAAGTAAAGGTTTTGTGTCATCTACTTTATTTTAATCTGCATATCTTATAAAAGGCCATATTTTCTCACAGTGAAAAACGAGTGAGGCCCTCGCACGTATACAATTCTGATGAAGTGGCCCACTGCAGAAAAAACTTGGACACCCCTGCTCTACTTTAAGTTAACCTGCAAATTAAGCGAACAAATTACTAAAAGGAAAACCATGCAATACATATGTTATTTTAAGTATATTCTAGCAATTTTAACAGTGTGGTAAATGTGGTGCACTTGCTTTGTTCTCTTTTGTGTCCAATGGAGACCCTTACCAGCTGCACACACTGTTTATGTAGTAGCGCCACCTAAGGGCAAATCAAGAGTTGTATAAGAAAGTAAGACATCAACACGACAGCACGCCCGAGTAGAAATTAGTAGAAACTTTTAAAAACAAGTATATTCTTAACATAGAACAGCAAACAGACAGCAGTTCCACTTATAGGACATCTTCTTGATACAACAGAGGTAGGGGGTCTCCGCAGAAACTCAAATGGACATATAGGGGAATAAGAGAAAAGAAAGACACATAGTGTAACAATGTATAAAATGTAAAAACAGTATCAAAGGACTGAGAACCAGCTCAAGTGCTAATCAAACTCTAATAATCAGGGTTACCAGAAGCCATCCGTCCAAAGGAGAGAAGAGAGGATTACTAATTATTCTAGACCTCGCACAGCAGATTTGGACTATCCTATTCACTTTGCTTCCCAAATAGACACAGAATCATCAGTGAAGAGAATTAGAATAAGAGGCATATATAATTTCAATTGGATGAGGAGACCACTGTGCTATGTAAGGAACAACTTCATGGCTATGGAATATTTATTTCAATATCTTTTTATTGCTCACATATCCAACGACTGTTGTCCGGTAACTTATTGACATAGATATAAAAAAGGACAACATACTAATTCACATATAGATTAATGGTCCATAGAGCAAATACAAGGTAATAGAACAATAAGTAATACAAAATACAACTTAACAAAAGAAATACGCATTGCAACTCGGAGTCGTAAACAGCGTGAAGCCCAAACTATCTTCAGTACTTCCAAAACATGCCCTAAAGAAAGTATAGCCATACTACACACCCCCTAGGTGACCCGATGTAATAAATTGACGCCAAGAAAGCCACCGCATCTCACTGTCAGCTCCTGTGCCCTTTGACGTATACACTAGATTTTCCAACACCCGTATCCTATCCACCTCCGCCACCCATTCACCAACTGTGGGGGTCGACACCTGCCACCAGTGTCGAGGGATCACTGCTTTTGCTGCGTTTAACAGAGAAACTGACAACGACCTCTTGTAGTACCCCAGAGACAACAGCACCACGGCCAGAGTTGCCTCGAAATCGGGATCATCAACCTCCCTGATGGCAGCTACTACCACTTCCCAGAAAGACGTCAACGCCGAACATCCCCACCATGTATGCAGGTAAGTGCCATGCCCCTGTAAGCACCTCCAGCATCTATCCGACCTGGCTGGGAATATTCTATGAATATCCACCGGGACCTGAAACAACCTAGTGAGAAGCTTATATGCCGCCTACTGGCCAAGTGCGGACATGGAACATTTCTGCGCGATAAGGAATATTTTAGTCCTTTCCGCTGAATTTTATACCAGAATACAATAATTTTTCTATACGGTGTTGGGCTCAAAACATTATATACCCAAGCATCTCACATTCTGTCAAACCGTAACTCTTATGGAGAAACTTAGGAAGGATGTAGATAGAGACAATAGGGGCTTGGGTTGAACACCTAAAGATAACGGACGCTGTACTGCCCATCAGGATGAAAGAGTTGGGAATGGACAATGGGGAAACCAGAAAGTATATATAGTGCACCTGTATTGTATGTGATTTTTGTATAAGAAATACGTAGGGTAGACAGCTGTATTTTATTTTAGATTGTTTTTTCATGATCCGGGTACCAAGCCTGCCTACACGCTCAAGATCTTTTTTAGTTCCTCGTTTATGCCTGGAGCTTGTCTGCATCTGACAAGAAGGCGTCTCAGCTGTGTTGCTCCTGAGTTCCATCTAACAGGAGGGCGGCTTCTGGTAACCCTCATTTTTAGAGTTTGATTAGCACTTGAGCTGTGTTAACTGCTTTCATATTTTATACATTGTTACACTATGTGTCTTTCTTTTCTCTTATTCAGCATATAGCCACATGAGTCTCTGCGAAGACACTCCACCTCTGTTGTATCAAGAAGATGTCCTAGTTATTTTGATTAAGGAGATTATTGTTTTTGGCTTACCTTTGGGACAGTATGGAATTTGAGTGTCGTTGGGGGTTTTTGCCATTATCTGGATCAACAGATATGGGAACTTGGAACTGATGAACTTGATGGTCTTCGTGTCATTTCTTTTGGTAAGAAATCGACCATCATGTATATTCACTCAGTTATAGGTGCCTTGAAATAAAACAATTTTGTCAACAACTCTTGCGGCAACCAGGCTATACAATTAGGGAATGGGTGACTCTAATTCCTATCAGCCACAGAAAAGGAGTGGTGAGTGGGTGGGTTCCTGGACTATGGCTTACTATTTCTGGAAATTTGTCGCCATCTGCTGGACAATCCTTGCATTGCACACCAGGCGCTAAGAATACATTTTCATGATTTTGCAGTCCCGCTGTAGTGTAACCATGGGGACAATTCACGAAACACTCATTCACCAAAACCAGACTGCATTCAAAACTAACAATAACATGTGAGGCAGTTAACGGTGCAAACACAGAATGTAAAATCCTCACTTAAAGGTTCTGTTCCACTTAGACATTTTTCCCAACTTTTCTCTGATTTTTCCATTATTATGTACTACCATGGTAAACATCGTAAATAAACATATTTCTTTTTTTCCTATTTTGCTGAATTTTCTTGTTGAAAGCATTAGGGACCTCTTAATCTTTTCTGGCTGCCAATCTCTTACATCACAGAAGCGTTATCTTAGAGGTCTTCTAGTGTAAAGTGACTTCACTCCATCACATCTACCACACGTCACTCTCATCATAGCTATCACGCATCATAACTCACTGGCCATCACTGTGTATTATGTTAACGCGACAGAGAGGTGACCTTTACTTCTCTCTGCATGATGCAGCACTTTAGGTGGGACTGCACCTTTAACTTCACCTGTACACCCCCAATGCATTTTATTTTGAATCATAGTAAAAGCACAAGTAAACAAAAGAAAAACTTTTGGTCCTGGTCCTAAGAATTAAAATATGATGATAATTTTTTCCAATGTGAGATTTTTTTTCTTTTTTTGCAGTAGTTAGCGGTATGATGTTTGATTACAAAAATATGCTATAGGGAAGCATAGACAGAGCGCATGTGCAGAAACATAGGCTTCTTCTAGCAAGTGTTCTTAAAAAATCTGCCTACTGGTATAAATATCATTTATGTCTAATATGCTTTATTTTTGGTGTTTTTCAAATCTCAGACACATAAGCCTAGGGTTAGTTGTGCCTGGGTGTCCTCGGTACCCTCCACCCAGATAACACAAACACATATTATTAATCATTCAACCTCGCTCTAACATCATGGACTATCACACATTCACTCTTCTACCATTAGTATTAGCTAGCAGCATACGTGCACACATAACACCATACACTCACACACTAACAACATATGCACACACCTCAATATGATCACACACACACAAACACTGTACACTCGCACACACACACACACACACACTACATACATATGAGATTGATGGGGAAATATATGAGGAATAACCCGAATTGGCTACTTTTTAGAGGATATCATGTTCCGTAATTCTCAATTGGGCAAGAAACGAAGGCTTACATTGGCAGAATACAGTGTGTTTAGAAGATATTTCCAACTGAGAAGAGTCCTGGAGTTACCTTCCTTTCTGCTCACGCACCCTCACAAACGCTCACTAAACCAACAGCAGATCAATAAATAATTCAGAAGTCATAATCATGTAGACCCCGAGAACAGGAGGATAAGATAGCTGCTCCCCTGGTGTATAAAAATTAGTCAATTATTTGTAGTCTAATGTAGAATAATGAGAGCTGTTACTTTCACGATGAGGCCGGAGGATTTCTTGACTAATGACGAACGTTACGAGCTCTCCTACTAGTGGCACCAACTTATCCAACAGTTAAGCATATCTTATCATGGGGGCTAGTGAATAGTCCCAGTATCTAATTATCTCAAGAAACATACCACATCTCAGATTGGAAGTTACAAGCCAGCCTATAAAATCTTACAATTGTGATTGCCTGTTGCATGGAGGCAAGGAACTCAAGTTCTTTGTGAAGCCTGAATCCCAATTCATAGCATGATTTCCAGCTGAGAGAAAAAAAAGAGTACTATTTATTTAGAAAGCCTCCGGGACCATCTCTTCTACAAGCCATTATAGTGGCAGGTTCCCAGAATACATATGGAATTGTATCTTATGGGAAAAACAGCCACAGATGTAGCCAAGAACAGGAAAAACAAGAATGAGAGAAAAGAGTGTGACAAAGAGGAAAGGAGAGAAGGATGCAGACAAAGAGAGACAGCTTGTAATGGGTAGAGTGAGAGAAACCGCAAAGGAGCCAGAAGGACAGAGGCCGCATCTTTCAAAGACAAATTCAATGAGATAATGAGGCAGAATATGAGCAAGGAATGGCGACTAGAGTTTTGCATTTGGAGGAGAGGGTTGTACATGCATTATAATTAGCACAGTCTGCGTACTCTGGCAGTCCAGATTTTTCGTTATTCTCAAGAATGGAACCACAGCTCGGCAGAGACTTTGTTAACGCTTAACGTCCCAAAACGGCCTATTGGACCCAGTCGTAGAATCTGCTGAATACACTTCGTTCGGCAACGATGGGTTAATCTTGATGCAGTCTGGCCGGTGCCTTTTCTGCCTGGCACAGGCTACGGCTACTATATTTGCACAAGGTTGTTCAGTGAGATCTGCTGATCTGGATCCTTTCCATAACAAATGTCAGTGGTGATTTGTCTTGGCAGCACAAATATATTTAATCTTTTGATTACACAGATTTGCATCTCTGAGCTATTAAAAATTTCTGGAGCTGTCCCCCCTAAGGAGGATATCTGAGTCTACACAGGAAACGTGTGAGGAGGGCCCTACATAGTTACAAAGACGGCTTCTCCTCAACAGGCAAAATTAGGGAGAATGTATCAGAAGAAATGTATCATTACATGCCGGGACAAGAGCAACAAAAAATAAAAACCTAAAACTAACTCAAAAGTCCAGGGCTGAATGTTCCTCTAAGCACCGCTAGTAACAAATACTACAGGGACCGTTTGTCGGGCATATCCAACCATAAAGCGATTCAACCAAACCATAAAGCGATTCAACCAAACCATAAAGCGATACAACCAAACCATAAAGCGGTACAACCAAACCATAAAGCGGTACAACCAAACCATAAAGCGATACAACCAAGCTGCCCACTACAGTGGAATGTTCACTGTGGAGCAATCTGTCTTAACATTGAGGAAGGTGGCAATACCTTGTAAATACTCATGATCTAAAACATGGTTGTGCACCCTTGTAACCATAGACGTGCATTTTAGTATATGTAATGAGAGCCAGCTCCTCAGAA
>VKOC01000008.1:30561375-30578581 GCA_009364415.1 Spea multiplicata
ACCTTATCCTGCCCATGCCCCACCCCTTGACCAGGGCTATTATTTTGCCCCTAGAAAAGATTTCCGTGGACGCCCATGCAGTAAAACAAATTTAAAGAAGATATGACGTGATAGAATAGATGGGCCTCCCCTCTTCATCCTCTATGGGTCCTCTTAGACCAATGGAGACCCTAAGCAGCTATTTAATCTTCTTATACGGCCACATAATTACCATGATGATCAGGAGGGACAGGCCGGGTTGACAGTGCCAACTCCTGCAACACAGCTACAAATGAATATGTCAGATTGTGATCAGGTTAGGACACCAGTGAGTACGAAGCCTAAACTTTTAGAAAAATAGCTCTAGGTGAATCAATTTGTTTCTTGTTTAATGTAAAATGAGTTACCGTTATTGGGTTACAAAAGGCGGGTAAGAAAAGCAGGCAGGGTTACTGTGAGTACTGAGGCTGCTATGTATTCAATTCGACAATCAGCACAGATAATGATATAGACTTCTACTCATTGTTAAGATAAGCAGATATGGTAGTCTAGAAAACACCGTTACGGAAGATACAGTTGCCAAGAGTTACAGCATATAGTCTCTTTATGTTGGTCTCTGTGTATGGACTAGTATGTATCTCTGTCCTGGCAGACAAACAGCATGCCCGTACATAAAAATGTGGGTCCAGACCTGGACAGTAGCTCTGGGGACATTTATCATATGGAGCTTATTGAGGTTTATTCACTAAACAATGAGTAGACGTGGATAAGTCACATATTTTCGAGGCACAGTCAAGTGACAGCTGACCAACCTCCCAGGCCTTAACGTATGACCCACTTGGAGATCTTGACTTAGCACATCCACCCTTAACTACCCGGATTGCTATAGAGAAGATGCCCTTGGGCGAATATACTTAAAGTCTCTTGTGGGATTAGCTCCATGTACCCCGACCACCTTAAGGGTTTCGCTGACCCATTGACCCATTGACCCATTGACCCACACACACACTTCCTGAAGAAATGGTCAAGGAGAGAGAGGAGAGGAATTTTCTGCCCTCCCTCTGAGGAGTGGGAATCCTATTAGACCTTTAATCCTAGAACAACTAACCTACTCCTAGAAATGCTCCCTAAATGTACACATCCTTCAACATGAGGTCATAAACAAAAGTAACATGGCGTCTCAAAAATGTGAAGCATGTGGCATTCCACCGTGGCCATTGTAATTATGATAGAGTTCCACAAAAGATCCCGATGGTGATATCTCTAGTTAATTTAACCTGCAAAGATAAATACAGATGTGGTCATGTCTTTTGGTAGTTATGGCTTGCATATTATATCTTGTGTTTGGGGACAGCCACACTACAGGAGCCATAGTCTTAGTATTATTTGAGTGAAGGACTCGTCAGCGCGAGTAAAGCCTTTCCCATGTGTCATGAGTCAACATGTTATAGGAAATATGCAAACCTAATGTTACATCTGTTTATAATTTAGCAATCAAAATGCACAGGCGGAGGAAGCGGATAAGGAAAGGGTTTATATTTAACATGTTACTTTACATTTATTCACTACTGATCGGCCCCCTGGTGGCCCAGCCGTGACCGGACAGGTCCATTCTAGAGGCTTGAGGAGACAAAAATCCAAAGATGGGATATGGAATTGCTGATGACTGTATCTAAGAAAGAGTATGAGAATTGTGGGCGTAGTTTAGGTGAACACATCTAAGGAAGTAAGGAAAGCTTGCATATTGGAACCATATTAATATAATATAATAATAATAATATTAATAATAAGACTTTTGCTCCCAAAGCAAATATCTCAAAGGAACAGTCCAATGGAAATATTATCCTGTTTCCCTTTAAACACAGCATAATGTATATCAAAGACGTAAAACGGAACTTCTTAAATCATCCTTTGCCTTACAATTCCGGTTTTACAAATCTAGTACATTCCTGTAAATAATAGCAAGCAAAATACCCATAGTCCCGTATTGACCTCTGTGTAAAAGCTAAGTGGACGCAAAGCCATAATACTGAGATGAAGCTGTAGATTATAGGAAAGGAAGCCGAACCTTGTGGCAAAAACGGTAGTAAAAAAAATGAAAGAAATAAAAATATGTTGGTTTTCTATATTAATCAAATTTCCCTAACTGTGTTTCTAATACATTCCACATATACTACATAGACCTCAAAATACGTCTCTATCGTGTAACCAGCTCATATGATTTCAACCAGCATTTCCTGGAGTCTGATAAAGCCCACATTTTGGTTTCCATCAAAGCATGTGATACACAAACCATCTAAAAGCATTCCAGCAAAAGATACAGCACCTCTAATGATCATACCTGACATATTAAACGCTTGGTTTACATTTTTCAGGTGAGCGTGTCATTTGTTTGCTCACTGGATGAATGTTCTTCCTTTATGTGGCAGATGGTGGCAACTTCAAATGCATTTGGTGAACACGAATAGTACATAGAAATACAAGATGGGGTGTTTTACCTACACTGAGATTTGATCTATGCCTTTGATTAGTCTAATCCAATTTCTTAATTAAATAATGGCCTATGGAAAGCGCCACCCTGGCATTTTTAGGACAGGTGCGCTTTTATCTGTATGATATTCCCTCAAACTGACATCAATTTTATTATCTCAGCAAGAAGTGAAGGAATTCCACGCCAATGTCTTTTGATATGCCATGTACCAGTAGGTTTTGGTTTCTGTTCCGTATAGTTGATGGGACCTAATGTGACCTGAGACTGTTATCAATGAAGTATTATGATTGTTTAAAGTGTCCATGATTTAGCTAGATATCACCCCTTGTTCATTCAGGTATTTGTGAACTTTAGATCTGCTATTACAAAAATTAGATCCATATTTATCTTGCCTGTTACACCACTAAGGAGGTAAGGCTTCCACCATTTGTGTGCACAAACACGTTTCAGTATTTTATATTTAAGGTTTCAACTGTGACCATTGTAGGTTACATATTGTAAACTGTCCCATTTCCCCTCTCCCACCACAGAATAATTATCCTTTGTTATTTTGAGGTTTATTTTCCCCTGTCTTCTCCTGTTCCTTGATTCTTCTGCTTTCTTTGTCCTTTCTTCTATATTTCCATTTCCCCATTTAGTTACCTAGCCTTATTCTTTTTGTTTCCCTCGGTTAGCCTTTTTTTCCCCCCTACCCCATAACTTTTTTTCTACTGTAATTGACATCATATGTGCCTTTGTAGGATTAATGCATCAAAGTTATCCATTTCTTACTACAATAACTGGGAGACCGTAGAGACACTGTTGATCACTTCACAGTACAACAAAATCTAAATGCTAATTGTCCAATTGTTACTATGTTCTAAAGATTTTCAGCCACTGTCAGATGTTTTGGGATGTGTTTTTTATACTTGCAATTAGTTATATAGATACCACAAGTAAATAGTACTTTAGGCAGCCTTTACTCTTCAGCTGGATCATTTTTGTGGTCTTATTACAGAGACAATTCACTTTAATGCCTGGCTAAGGTAGAAGAAGTGGAGAAAGAAGGGGTACACAAATGGAAGGGCAGCGCCACTTGTAAAGATAATGGGCGCTGGGCTCGCCTGCCCGGTTGAACCTGCTGTCAGCATCCATCCCTAACCCATGGTATCATACTAACCTTGTACATGTGCACAATGTCAGATGGATAGGAGGGAAGTGAACAGCCAAATTTCTTGGTTAGCTGATGGGGAAATACCAAGACATTTTGGACAATGGTGTGGGGACATTTTGGACAATGGTGTGGGAACAATTTGGGAAAGGCCCTTTTCTGTTCCACAAGGAACAAGGATAAAGACATGGTTAGATGAGCTTGGTGTGGCAGAACCTGACCAGCCAAACAGAGCCCTGACCTCAACCTCATCGAACACCTTTGGGATGAACTGGAACGGAGACTGCAAGCCAGACCTTCTCACGCAACATAAGTGCCCTACTGGGTACAAATGCTCTACCGGGTAAGTGTGCAAAAATTCCCACAGAAACACTTCAAGCTCTTCTGGAAAGGCTTCCCAGGAGATTGGAAGATGTTAGAGCTGCACAGAGGGGTCAACTATATATTAATGTCTATGTAGTGAGAATGTGATGTCCCTGTTGGTGTAATTGTCAATTGTCGCAATACTTTTGTCCATACAGTTTATGTATATGTACTATTACATGCTTGTTTATGTTATCTGCCTTTCTTCTGAATTCCGTAACATTTTTTCCAGTTCTGCTATAGGCGGTATAATACAGACAGACATAAAAAAACCCGAAACTGATCTAGACAGAAACACTTTTAATCGTAAGAAATCGTGCCTGGTGTTCTGCGACATTTGTACTCCACATTCCGTCTGACCACTTCCTGTATACGAGGTACTCAAACAGTTAACCAGTGATGATGGGGTGAGCAAAGGGATGTATTGCACACTAGTACGGCACTCCAATGATTAAAGGATTCCTCACCGAAGAGGAGAATAAAGTGTGGGCGATTGGGAACAGTTGTGGGAGAAATCGGGAAAAGGCTACTGTCTTGATTCATGCTGTGCAAATCAGTAGGCGGAATTATATATGATCGTCTGCCAATGCAAGGCAAACAGGAGGAGACAAATAACACGTTAACACTTTAAATACTGACTTTTATGGAACCCTCTGTTACCACACACACCATAACAACTATACAACTCTCTATTGTGAAGTTCGGAAGGGAAGATCCTGGACACCTAATGAAAACTCCAAGAATTAGGTTCAGATTGTGGAGTAAGTGTAGGATATGGTGCCTATGGGTTAGGATGGAGACTTGCTGATACACAGCAGAAATGTCAGACTTCATTAGTGGTTCCTGTGTTCCATGATAATTGAGAACTTTAATGTTGGAGGCTCATTTAAAGGAGGGAAAGGGGGTTAATGATGATTATGCTTGTGATCTGCCTTGGGGGCTCACATCAATCAACTGACCTGGACTCTCCAGGAAAGGGATGTTTGTAACTCACGATATCAACATGTGGCTAGTAAAATCACTAGTAGTTGATTCATGAATAGCAGATACTAGATACATATGAGACTGCTCTTTTGAGCGGTAAGACATACGTTTGTTGACATGACACACAAAAAGGTGTATACACAGCGTGGTTGTTTAAACAAGAATATATCTTATCATTAGAAAAATAAACTGGGTTTAGGGTTAGCGTGAATAACGCAGCTTCTGGGAAAATGACTAGCTGCTTAAATGAGGTATGCAGACTTTAATGTTTTCCTGTTGGTGGGGAATGTTGGTGCCTTCATTTGCCATAATGAGGGGCAGAGGGATATGTTTGCAGAATTTAGGAGGAAGGCAGATCAATTCAGCAGCCAAAATTGATTGATAATACTAATCCACATAGGGCTAACTGTGTCATACCAAAGCACTCTCGAAATGATGTCTGTCTTTCGCTGTATGGGGTCATGGTTCATCCATCAGCTCCAGTCTCTTCTCTTTAATCTTGTATTGGATCAACATATTATGAGCTGAACAAATGTATACAACATATACTAGCCATCTGAAATCAGTTTTCATGATTCCCATCAGTTTAAGCGATTCCTCTTTTGGGATAAGCCCTTTCCCCATGTGCTGCTGCTCAATGGGCTGGTTGGGAAGATCAGAGATGTCCATTGTATCTTATAGTTTACATAGGTTTATGCTTATGTATAATAAGATATCATGCTTATGCTTAATAAGATATCATGTCTCAGTTCCCCGCACAGAGGTTTGGAGTGTTAGGAACAGACCCAACTTGAGGCTGGTCCTGAGGGGCTGGAGGCAGAGCAGATACCACAAAAGTACACTTAGATATCCTTAAACACACATAAACATCCTCTATATATAAATATAGAAGAAGATTCTGAGTTTAATAGATTGAATAAGCACTCGACTTGAGATGAAATATTTTATCTTCTAATTGCATTCCACTTTTTGATTTAGGGTTGAAATTCTAATAGATGTCCCACTACCCTTTAAAATAGTCAAACACATCCAATGTGTTGCTGATGGCCTCTGTACGTCTTACATTATTAAAAAAAAACAAAAGAACAATTGCGCATAAACTTTATATCTGAAATGATTCCAAACAAAGCAGGAAAGGATGTGAGGCACATGATTACTCTCCAAGGACTTGCACGTTGTGTAAATCAGTCTCAGTATCAAGGTTCACAATTTGTCCAAATCTTGTAGTTATGAGGAAAGATGAATATTAAAATAACACACTTATTAAAACTGTATACTGAATTCCATGCAACTTCTTGTGCTCCCCATTAAATTAACAGGGCAGCCCATCAGAGTTCTGAGTTTGGGAAACCATTGCTTACTCTTGGAGGATTAGTGAATGCATATGGTTCTAGTTACATAAATAAATAAAAAAAATGTCACTATCGACAAGACTCAGGGCAGCGATATTCAGAAGGCAACATTATGGATCTATATAATGAAAGGCATACTTAAACAAACACATCTCATCACATATTATTGGTTATTGCCATACCTAGGAACTTCCACAGGTAGGCTACCTGGGGGTCTCCTTTCTTGAGGAGTGGCTTTAAGAGGGGCAGAGCTAGTCATGTATGAAGCCATAGCTAGAGACCTGTGGGTTATCCCCATGCAGCCTTAGTCAGGCTGGGACTTTGAAGGTTAATGGATGGAGTGGGGCATGGTCAATTGGCACTTAGCTGCCTGGAGAAAAAAGAAAGTGACCCGGAGACTCTGGGAACTAGTTCTTCACCCGGAGACTCCAGAGTGTTTATTTTAGCCTAAGTTTATTTTGCTGATTAAGTAGGTATAATTGTATTCAGTCATTCATACTAACACTGGCGGTATAACTCTTGGTTTAATGCCACGCGGTTTAAAATAGGGTCTCTACCAGCTGGCTTTATGGCAGAAGAAGTGAAAGACATCAATCAAGGAAATGTATCATGTGGACAAACTAAGCCCACAGCAAATCTGTACATGAAGCAGAAATAGTAGGATAAACCCGAGATCCCAGGCACGAAAGTATTACCATTACTGAGGAAAATACATATCCTTTGGATTTATGTAAACAGAAAACCAGCAAAGAACACACTGATAATTTGTTGTTTCTTTAGCGGCACTAGTAATTTTGGAAGCAATAAAAGTATTTTAGGTTTCACTTCAATGATGTGTTATAACTGTGCTAATTTTGAACGTCAAAAAAAAAAAAAAGTCCCATATGTGTCAGTTTCTCCTTGGGAAATCTTTATTCATCTTGATTTCCTTTCAAATAAATAATCCACTTTCTGGAAGTCACACCATTGATATTGCCCTGCCAAGACCGTAGCTACTTTCTGCCGGTGAAGATGTGGGTACTCCCTCTGCAGTGTGATTATGGGACTGTTTGCGGGAATACTCATTCAACACGGACCCAATAAATCATTTCTGAACACATGAGCCAACCTGGATTCCTTCCAATGACTTAGTGAAGGCTTCACTTGTATAAAACGAGTGATCATACTAATGGATTACGGTGTGAAGAGGAAACAAAGTGTCTCTTGCTGGGCTCCATAGAACTGCAAAAAATCTAATTTTACATTATTTTGATTGCAAGTGTTAACTCTTCGAACACAGGGAGAGACCTTTGACTTTTTGCCTTTAGAAAATAATTGTATGATCTATGCCAAAGGTTGCGCAATAAGCCAATATATTTGGACTGCAAAAATAGATACACCGTACAAGCTTCTGTATAGATCCAGTTATCTTCTAAAGACAGTGGTAAAAAGGGTTAAAACCTGCAATAAAAATAATTTAAAATGTTTGGCGCACATTAAGAAAACACAACTATGGCTTTTTTAATACATGTGATTTTGTGCTACGAGCGGTTGAACCTATATATTTGTATATTGCTATACTTTTTATGACTGCGACTTGTGTCTTGTGAAGAATATTATAAAAAATGTACGATGTCTCTCTTTGAAAAGGAAGCAACCCCCCCAAAAAAAGCCTGCCTCTTTTGGAAGATATAAATCAGCATGTATTCTCCCTGTGGGCCTGCCTGTGTGGTACACAGTTTTGAAGGACACACATGTTGCAGGGCTAAAGCTCGTAGTGTCCACCTTCTGAGAACATTTCAAAGCAAGCATCCCATCTGGTTTCCTTTACACAAATCCAGCCCTATAACCACATATTTAAACAAAGCTGCATTTTATTTTTGGAAGTAACCTTAAGGCTGAAGCTGCGTGCCATTCATCTTATTCTGGTGGCATTGGTATGGGGCACTGCAACCATTTTGCTGGATTTTCTCTTTCCAGCGAGCTTATGAAAGCAAACTGCTGTGGCCAACTGCGGGCGACAAGTGAACACAAATATTTAATTTGGCGTCGGTGAGTTCTTTGTCCACAAATATATTTTCTTGTCCACAAATATATTTCTATATATTCTACAGAAGACATTGTAGCATGGACATTTTCATCTTGTATTTCACCAAAATAAATATTGCTAAATAAATATGCCGTTCTAAAGTACTAAAGATTAGGTTTTTTTTTTTTTATTTGGATGAATTGGATGATCTGTGGTTCCATTAAAGTATATAATTCCATGCCAACATTTACTTGTTGCCTTTTGACATTTAAAATGTAAGCTTGGGTATATTACTACTGTATAAGAGAATATCAACAAAATAGTTTAATTTGGCAGACAAAATCATATATTTATATATTATATATATAAAGATATATTTCTATTATACATTTACATATATATATATATATAATATTATATAATATATATATATTATTATGAATGTAATATATAATATATTTTTATTTTTCAGAAATACAATAATAATAAAATATTATATATATATTAGTTAAGATATAAATGTCTTACATCTTAGTTTGTCTTCAAGATAAGATTTCGTATGCTGCGCCTTTTTCTCTGATGCCGTGTTCTTTATTTATTTAGAACAAGCTTCTTTATTTGGGATGGGTATTAAAATTGTTTTTGTGCCAAATAGAGACAAGCATGGACTTGGCTGCCTGGTATGCCAAGCGGAAAAGGAGCCAGGTTTTTGGTGTAGGGTTATTAAGAATTGCTGCTCAATATCATAGCAGCAAAGAACTTCAACTACACAAATAATTGTGGTTTATGTTACTGGATCGAGTCCTTGGATGAGCAATAAAGAGGTGTAAGAACCGCCCGGTCGAAGCCTTATTGGGGCGATACGCAGAGCGATATTGGAGCTGCGCAATATTTGAACCTTTATGGGGATCTTTTATGGTAACCGCGAGGGATCGTTTGTTTTACATAGAAGATGTAAAGATCAATAACTAAGGTCTAAGGAATCTTCCACATTACCGATGTATTATGTGGGCCCAACTCAGCTGTTCTCCTTGGGATTTGACCTTGATAAGGCAAAGATAGACCTCATTTTATAGAGCATCATAAGCTTAAAAGAGGTGGGTTCTGGGTCCGGGATTTTCATCTTTTTTGTCCAAGATAATGCCAGGTCAGTGGCCATTTCAGTGGCCATTTCAGTAAGCAATCCATGGCAGAGAAGCCCCAGAGAAGGAAAACAGGCAGAACGCATATGGACGAATGGCCTTCAGCTTTTCCTTTCTATTCTCCCTTCTCTGTCTTCCATTTTCTTTCATCTCTCCCTCTTCTCTTTCCTTTTGTTTCTCGTTTCATTTTTCTCTAGTCTCTCTCTTTCATCTTTCTTCTCCCCTTCTCTTTCTCTCACTTCTCCTCCCTCTTTTCTACCTTTGTAGTCTCTTTATTTTCCACCTCTCCTGTCTTCCTTTTCTCACTTACCCTTTGTGCGCTTTTTGGTGTTTTTTTTAACACATAATCCACACAAATTGTTGTGCATTTTTTGTTGGAGTTTCTGTTGGGTTCTGTTGGTGTTATAAAAGAGTAATATTTTGTTTTCGGTATATGCCATGGTAACCAGTGTTAAAAAAAACAAAACAAAAAAAACACCATTTTTTTATGATTTGGATTGGCACCCTCCATGGTGGTAGTAAGCAGCCATATTAACGATTGGATTTAAATCGGTCAATATAATATCTAATCCCCATTGCATAGGTTTATACAGAATACTTAAATGTAAGGTTTGATCCACTTTAAGTAATATAGACCAGTTGGCAGCTCTATGCCTAAGATTGTCATTGTTATCTTGGCATACAACTAGCTAGTTAAAAATTATAGAAATACGTATTCAAGGCCCAGAAGAATTCTCTCAAGAATGTTATAGTCAAAAACGTAAACCTTCCTGCAGCATATGAGAACAGAGAAGTCTGTCCCTCAAGGAAGAAGACAAACCTCGGTTGGTGAAAAAAGAGGAATCATCAGTGAGTGGGAAATCCCGTTCATATAGGTTACGGCAGAGTGTCAGAACGGCACTAGCCAAACAACTTCTCCATTTCCCTGCACCACAAGAACATTTTCGGACAAACGTATCTCATAAGTCCTATATAGCATAATTTCAATGTATGTAACAGTATGTGTTCAGCTTCTCTTAACTTTATAACTTGATAATAATTGAGTCCATTGCATACCCCAAACCTGCATTTTACAGTTAAGGAATAAACCAATGTACTAGTGTTTACAAAAAAAAACAGATTCCAGCCCGTTTTGAGCATGGATTATTATTTCCTATTCACACGAAATGAACACATCAGAATGTAAATAGAGTAGTGTGGATTGTGATGTCAGAGGGTGACTTCAAAAGCTATGACCTTAAGGAATGCACTTGGTTATCACCCCTGCAACCCCTATGCCTTAGAGCCTTGCGACAGAAGCACATTGCTTTTTTCCCTACCGCTGTGACACAATATTCTTTGCTACCAGGGGAGGGCTGGCACAGGGACCGGGGGTAGCTGAGTGACCCCCTGCTGCCACTTGCTCTACCAGTAACTAACTTAACACTTGCGCACACTAACATACACACTCACATACAAATTTACTGTGACACACACTCCCCTCAAACCCACACTTACACTAAAACACACTCACTCCATCACAAACAGGGCATTAAATTAAATAAGAATTGATTTTAGGTTCTCACATTTAGGAGACTTGCAGAGAAATAAGGAACAAAACATATTTATTAAATTATGATGTAATAAGTACATATTCAGCTACACAACCATATATATATATATTGGAAGCCAACCAAATGATGAGAGCATCTGCATGATTATTCCGTCACACTATGTTATTTCTTCCATCTTGTTGAGTTCCAAATTCCCAAATTCCCCAAAAAATTACACAGATTAAAAAACAAAAAGCTAAAGACAATTTCAATACATGGATTTGTAGCCTGGCTGAATCCAAGGGTTATTATTATTATTATTATTACCACCATTAGTTATGTATGGTTCAGGAGACCATACGTTACGGGTACTGAAGAAACAATCTATACTAAATTCAAACAGAATTAGTAAGTGAAAGGTCAGTGGAAAAGACTAAACTTTCATCATCGTGGATTGTTGCCTGGGGTATCATGTGATTGAAATTAACTTGTCCTCTGAGATAGATAATCAACCATAATAAGCCACAAACATGAGACTTTGTTAGAAGAGATGAATATGCTGATACGCACCAAATATATCGGTGTAAAATATACATCAAAGAATAGAGTAATGTCTGGGTAAGCGCATGTTACAAGACTGTCTAATAGTCTGTGTGTATAAAGCATGCAAATAACTTATCCGAGGGAATGCTAGGTAATATGTGAGTCGCCACCCCCCCTCCCCAGCAAGCAAATTAAAATCTAAATGAACAGGGGTCCCCTAGACCCCTTATCAACCTCGTAGGGTGGGGAAATAAAATATTAACCCTTGTGGGGATTTATATTCCACCTACACCCCCCACTCCATATCTTGTGTTCAATTGGTCAGAGAAAATGGCATAAGACAAAATCTCACCCCACCACTTAAGTTGTGTGGAGGGGGTCTCGACCTTTGCATGCATTATGCTTTTGGGTCATGTTATTGAACGTGTAACGCATTCAATTGCAAAAAAAAAAACAAACAAAAAAAAAACTATATAAGCCAGTGGTGTCTTGTGTACACTTTGTGATTAAATAATAAGCCAGTGGTGTCTTGTGTACACTTTGTGATTAAATAACTGTAGACTACAGCCAGTTTCAAAGTGCCAATTTCTTCACCAAGAAGCCTTGCCACTGCACTTCACCTGAACCGGGGCCTCTGTTATGCCCATGGATTGGGGGGGTTCAAAAGTAATGATTAAATCAATGGGAAGCATTGAACCCATTGAAGAGAAAAGGTAGTTTCAATCTATGAAAGCTGGTGCTCCTTCCCCGGTATATGTTAGGCAGCCAGCTCTAGTGATGGTCATGGTCATGCTCCAGGGAGCTCAACCTTTACTTTAGAGTCCAGTTAGTGGTAAAAGCTAATCACTCTAAATCAGAATTAAATGTTAAGCCACCTGGATTTTCCCATATTCTATATAGCTCAGGAATAGCAATGACTCCTTATCCTTCTTTATGACTGTATATTGGAATTCCTTGGTAGAAGAAGTCTTACTGGACTTGGAACATTGTTGACATAGTGAATAAATACCTCAATGGCAACAGTTCTGGCAGTAAACTGTTGTGGATTTAGTTACATCCTTTCCCTTAGAGATAGAACTGTCTCCTATTAACCTTTTAACACTTTAACTCCACAGGATAGAATACCACAACCCAGTTTAGTTGCACATGATGTCCCATGATGTATATATACAGCATTTAGTATTTTGAATCGGCAGGGTGATCCATCTGCCAATGCACAGGAGATTATGTAAACGACCAATACCAATAACTCTGAAAGCCTCCTATAGCGCACTTCTTTAACGGGTTGAAGACTGCATGGAGCATAAAACACCCATTTTCTGGGTGATTTAACATATATGTAGAATCTATCTCACAGTATCAGATACATTCTTCTAAAGAACTTGTAATGATTTCTAGGTAGACATCATCAAAGTGACAACTTAAACACGCTAGTTTAAACTTGCTGCTACTTTATTTTGCATTTATTTTCTCTATATGATCAAGGTTTTTAACAGTGCAACTGAATCACTTAAAGATGCATTCAGAGATAGAGGACGAGCTTCCTATTTCATAAATGTTTATGACCTGCAGCACCAAAATGGAACAAAGCCAAACTCAGCGTCTACTGCCCAACCCTAAAGATCTAGTTGCCTTTACAATGGCCCAGTGTTTCCTCAATACCTCTGCTAGATCCTGGTTTCAGGTTTACGGAAGAGGATATGGCTTACATTTGTAATAGTTGTTAAATAATTAGGCTAATTGTGAAGGACTGCGATTTCTACCAAGGTAACTTAATTTAGCATCCTGTGAGGTTCTTTGAAATCACTATTTGCTGCATATATATATACATCATTGATAAAAAGTTTGATAAAATGAAGACAAAGTGTTTTCATTTTCTGCTCACATTTAAAGAATACAGCCGATGTTTGGTGGTTAAAACCACTGGTTTTCAGATAGTCTCATGGCACGGTAGGGGTTAAATGCTCGCTCAGAGAAGTAATAGGTTCCTTGTGTGTTGGAGGTCAATTCATCCTGAAATGTGGGCCCCATCTGCCGAATAGCTGGGGTCAGTGAATATCTGTCCCACATGAGTCCTGCAAGTCTTACAGCCTCACCCTACGAGAGCCGAGCTAAAGCTGCCTCATCTCCCCGCTGAAGAGAGGCCGCTCAATAAAGCCTTTGTTCGTGTTGTGGCCGTGCCACCCTGCAGCCTCAGCAAGTCTGTCTGAGTGTGGAAGTGCCAGCTTCTGACCTAACAACCACTTCCCGACACCCCCCCCACACCCTGCTTTTTGTTTCTAAAACCTCAGATGAACGCTGGCATATAGGACGCCGTCTCCTCCAGCTGCCCCCTCCCGTTCCCCTTGCCTCATTGCTCCCTCTGAATATATGTAGCCTGTATTTTACAGAATCAAGCAATTGAGAAAGAAGACCAAGAATGGGATCCACCGACAATAACCCAGGAAGAAATATATTCTCTAACGTTGGATGTTACGGTGGGCTCCCCTGTAGGAGCCAGCTATTTCGATCCTTTTGTTAATAGGATAGAAACGACTATACAAATATCGCCACAAGCGTACAGTACGGTGAACTGGGAGCACTTTTTATACGAATGCATTATATATGCTAAGTGATAGTACTATATGTGGCTGTATATACTCAGTCGCACATCACTACGTGAGCATAAAAACATAGAATGCGGCCACGCATATCGAGCTGTCGTCAAGCGGCCACTGGCCTTAAAGTAAATAAATATGTAGACTTCCATAATGTGTGGCCGTATTTACATTTAACTCCCTCACGTCTCGCATCGATCTGTACACCATTGCAGCACTAGGCACAAGTGACTAGAAAAGTGTCATTTCTACCCTAATAATGGGCTACCCAAGTGTCCATCTAGAAGTCAACAGACTTAACGGAAGCTACTGCATCCATATAACAACATGCATGTTCATGATGTCATTTTCCCAGCTCTGTAGTATTTCCACGCTATGGCAACACACACATGCTTATTTATTTCCAAAAGCAGCAATATAATTACACCTTACTGCCCTGGGGCAGGAAGCGAACAAGTATGGGTGTAGAGATTGGATGCCAGTCATTGCCACACACAGAAGCCTCTCATCACTGTGACATCCCCACAAAGTAATAAGGCGTTACACGCAACCACAGTTGTGTCCTATTTATTGCATAGAACGTCTGCCAATATGGATAGTTGCCCAGTTGCTGGGGCACCACTGAGACTTGGACAGCTTGTGTTTATGCCAAAAATGGGTCAGTAACTGATAGGTGCGGCTTGATGGATCTGTAACTCATTCATGACAGCTGGCCAGGAAACCATATCCCAGCTACAGTCTGTGAGGCTGAAGGAATTCATCTTTAATGCTCCTACCTAAAACTGAACTTACATACTGAGCTTTAAACCGTATCCTGTATTTACGCAACTCCAGAGGGTATAATGCACAAGCAGATCAAATCCTTGATCACAACCCTCAATGCCGTGTTGTACCATGCTTGGGGGTTGATTTAGGGCAGCACTCTAGCTGCCTCGACAATCTGCTTTCACAGCCACCATCATCTGTGCTGTGTGTTTTATACAAAATGAAGAAGGCTTGGCTAAAGATACTACGCAGGTTGTGCCAGATGGGTAACTAGCCAGGCAGGTTACAAGCAAGATCTTCCCATATGGCCCATTGAGTAGCGGTCAGCAGGGAGACTGATCTCCCAAAATGTCGATTTGCCCTGTTTTGTGGCAGAAGGGCTTGCCCCCAACAGCTGGTTCAATGCCAACTGTTTAATCTATATTATTAACAAACATAAAACATATACAATAGAGTGGTGTTATCTATTTAATGTTGGGAGGCTTAGCCTGGGACACACACTCTTTCCCTGGTTCCCCAGTCACTAGCCAAGACTCAGTGTAGAGTATAACCAAAACGAAGACTACTTTATTTTAGACACACATGGCTGGATATAGCCAGCAAAACAAACATTAACATAAAACAAGATATTGGGACACAAATCGCCTCCTTAATCTGCCTCCCAGAGACAACAGGGGCCGTAACGGCATTAACAATACAATAGGATCCCAACCTCCACTATTTATTACTGGCCAAAATCAGTTCCAGGGATTGACCGGGGTAAATGTCTGTAGTGGTGGAACTGAGGGTGGCAGGTACTGACTTAAACAACACATTAGTACACCATGGGGTGGGGGGGTCTGATATTAAACTAAAACAATGGTGGTCACTCCATGCTTGCAGATCCTGGCTGTCTGCCGGAGATAATCCCCTCGGCAAGTAATGAGATAATATCCTTCTGGGAGTAGCCACAGAAGACTTTACAAAGTCAGGGCCCACAGTCAATAGGGAGGAGGCTGGCTGTCAGGCCTCTCCAGTGGCCCGGTGATGGAGGGTTCCGTCACATCCACTTTATGATCAATGTATCGTTAGAGACCACTAGTCAGGCAGCTGTAGGGTTATATGTTGTTGATTATATAGTTAGAAGTACTGTTTAGTAGGGTGCATGTATTTAAATATACACAGTCCATGTCACAATGCACAAAGGGTTCCTCTACATTTTCACCAATGAATAATCATTCACATGGTCTATTCATCCTCTGCACTGGACTAAGACTATAAAACTCTGCTTCTGAGATCATTTGTTCCACAGCCTGTTATACTTTCCAGTGAGTGGGTGCGGGAGAACGTTTTTATTATTTTGACCTTTCCTTTAGATATTAATATTTTTGTTACATTTATACCTGTAATGGAGTGGTTTGAGTAAAAAAAAAAAATACTTACCAACATAAGTGTAGGAGCTCCCAAAAACTCTTTAAAGGATAGTGTTCAAAAGCTTTATCCTATACAGATGTTTTTGGAATTGCAAGTAAAACACAACGTAAGAAAAATAATTCCCCAAACCAGCTATCCATAGATAGTCCCTGAGCTCAACAACAATCCCCCTAGTTTCTTCAAGGCTGCTCTGATATATTTGCCAACCCCACCACCCACTTCCTACGCCCATTCCTGCCAACATTTTAAATTAAAACAGAATTTCCACGCACATAACAGATTAGTACAACCGTATATCATTATACAACAAACTAACACCCAGAAAAAATATTCTCAGTTTAGGTAATCAAATGTTAATCAGGAAACATAAAAAGTGGGGTTCCAAGTTAAAATAAAATAAAAGTTTGCCCTCTATACTCAGGTGGAAAGGATTACCCATAAATTGATATATATACACAATACACACATTTTTATAACTATTAGCTACATAGCACCACAAATAGAATGGGAATGGTCACTTTCCCATGGCTCAGCTATCTTGCAGAAGTGCACCGGGAGGCCAGGTTCATGGAGAAGCAGAAGACAGAAGAAAAAAGACACAATGAGAAGCGGATGACGAAAGAAGACAGAAGCAGGAGGCAATAATAATGTAGATAGATTTGCAGGGCTTGAATCTATCCCCAAAGAACATGTCATCCCTGTCAAAATGCTGCCTGGGTCCCATGCATAAAGTAAAGGGGATAGGGGACAACCCTGACGAGTACTGCTAGAGTGTAAGCTTGCTTGCAGGGCGCTTGTTACTTACTCTCTGAATCCTGGTTTTGCCATACCTTTTGACTACATGGACTGTTGGAAGCAGTCTATAAATTGTCACGTTATAAATAAAA
>VKOC01000008.1:30588118-30601187 GCA_009364415.1 Spea multiplicata
GGGAAGGTTTTGTTTCGATCTCCCTTGCTGGCACATGATGGGACTCCAATATACCTGCTCCTAAGGTGTCTTCTGGGATGCATTAACCATCACAGGTTATCAGGTTCTGACTAGTGATCAACAACAGGTTAACACTACTACAGATGCAATCGGTAATAATAATACAGGAGGATAATTGCATATTAATTGAATTATCTAGAAATACAACCAGTCTTCATTACAGGTATCTCAGAGAGATTTACGTGGTGTTCGTTATGGCTTATAAACCATCATAATCAGACGTTTTCCCCGTCAGAAATGTGGTGCAGAGGGCCATACGATATATCTAATGGGAGTCAGATTCAAAAGAAATATTAAGCGGATGTTAAATAAAATAAATTAAAAAAAACATAAAAATTTGAACAAAGTATTAAGCATCCAAAGAGTTTCATGTCAACCTGCGATATGCATATACACTGCTTGTTTCTTTACGGGCAAATTTCCTTTCCCAAGCCCCATTGGCACCAAGTACTGAATGCATCCATTAGCTTGGATAATGGATAGCTTTTCTGGGGTAAACCTTTTCATGCATGCAATCAAAATGCATCCCGAAGGACATCAACGTATAGCTGTAGGTGTCTACTCTTCTAAAACGGAAATCTGGTTTCCTCCATTTAATTTTATTTATTCACTTTTTAAAAAAAATCTGTTTGGCCCGAGTTGTACAAATTATTTATAATATACTCTTTTGGCTCTATTGTTCTGATGTAAAAAAAAAATTTGTAATTGATTTTTAATTTTATGGCTATTAACAAGCTATTGTGTTGTTATAATTGGCTACAGTTTAATGTTCTCGTCTATTTTTGTGATTTTTGCCATATGAAAATCCAATTAATGGGTGATAATGTAAGTTCCAAATGTTGCCCAATATCGAGAAAGGTGATATTATCAGAAAATGAATCTATCTACCAACTGGATGTATAATGTCTGCTTTTAACCCCTTACGGACAACTGGTTGTCCTTAAACCCATTAAAGACAATGCATTGTGAGCCCGTACATGTACAGGCTTTGTCGTGAAGGGGTTAAGGGGAACTCCCACCATTTTTTATTACTAGTATGAGATTAAAATATGCTACTCTATGTTCTTTTATTAGCCGTTAACTTGTGTTCTAGCTTTGTTAGATAATCCCAATCTACTAGAGAAACACACAGACTCATAATCGTATGGACTGTGGTAACCAGTAGAAGGGCTTTGTCTTAATTACCCATTCAGGCACTCTGACTAGTGAAGTCTATAGAGGAACTGACTTCATTAGCATTGCCATAAAGAATCAGCTCGATGTGGTGTTTGAACAGTCAAACAAAATCAAAATATCACATCACTGGCAACAATGGCGGCCTCCAGGTCTGCAGATAAAGGAAGATTATAGGAACAAAAAGAGATAAAACCAGGTTTTTGTACACGCTAACCTACATTACTGTTTACCGCACGGGATTTTATGTTTTTAATGGTAAAACCATTTTCTTGCATGCCTGTCCACTGAAATACATAAGGTGCATCATATTCAGTATAATTGTGTGTAAAACAGATGTATGTGTTCAATACTAAACCATATAACGCACTTTGTTGTTAGTCTATAATTAAGGTGGAAATTTTATTTTTAAGTGATGGGATCACTCTGTGTATAAAAATCCTATATTTTTTTAAAACAAGAATGGCGAACTTATTTGATTCTTCCCGAGGGTTGATTTGTCTTTTTTCTTACTATAGACAAAAAGCTTCCTGCATTTTTCCTGCTGGAGATCAAGTTCTCTTGGTGTAGTTTAGACGTGAAAAAGCACTAGGGTTACGGTAGCCGATATTCCTAGTGATTATTAGTCCGCTTTTGTTTTGCTCTGGTAGACGTCTATAAAAGCAATTCACAGGAGATGTTCTTTTTTTTTTTAACTGGAGATTTGCTGTTTAATTAAAAATACTCATTTTCACTCAATAAAATATTTTAGGAAAATCCAATAAATCCTGATACATGAAACGCTCACGCGCTGAAACTTATGCATTCCGCCCTGAAGCTTGAGTAGGCGCCCCCGTGTCCACCTTGTGCATATTGGCTTCTACCCTATCTTCATGTAAGAATCTGTCCTATGGATACTAGTCTACATTACACAAGGCCCTGCTGACCTAACATTATCCCTGCGTGCTATAAGAGATGTCATATAATAATAAATACTAATCAAAATACCCAGAGAAGTTGACCCTGTGACAATCCACGGAACAACTTTTCACAGTTTTCTACCGCGCTTCCACCCCTGCTTCGACAGTTCCCCTACTGGTTTGACCACTATTGTCCTCCACCAGCCTCTGTACTGTTGCGGGCCTTAGCCTCATTCTATAATCTTCCCCCTCTCATCCGCCTCATCACATATACTGACCCTCACCTCACCCTACCGTACCCGACCCTACCTCCCCTATCTATCACCTTTGTTTGCAAACAAAACCAGCGCGCGACACCACACACCCGCCCCACAAACCACACTCGTGAGCATGTGCTATGCCCTGATGTTATTGCCGTCCCTCGTAAGCTAAACTTGCCCACTTTAACTAATTGACCACCTAGAAATTGGCCTAAAATGAATTGAATAAATAGTAAAGCTGTGTCACGAGAAATGATTTCTCCAAGTATTTTATTATATTTTAAATTCGATGTAGTAGGATCCCAACTTGTCGTAGGACCCCATTGCCCACAAATGTTTGCAAATTAAAAGTCAGCTTTGATTCGAAACCTTTAAAAAAAAAAAAAAAGTAAGAACCAAAAAAAAAAGAGCAACCGCCCACGACCCTTCTTAATTACCTGTTTCTACTGTGGTATTGCTGACCATTTCATCGCCGCAGATTATTAAACACCGATCCAAATGCAGCCCCTAATGAGCTGAACCTTGTTACATCCGCCACCAACCGGTCTGCCGCCTGCTAAAATGCGAGAATGTGGCTGTGCGTCTCTACCGTCTTCCATCCTAATAGTGCAACTTCAACGCACAGTGCTCTGAGAGCTGTCTGTGATACCTGTGTCCCTACTCCCATCAACAAACGTACTACGACTCACCACTGATTCGTGTGTTAGTCACAGCTTGTTCACACCGCCTATCCCAAAAGCTCCCAACTTTATGTCCACCTCCTCATTCCTCCCACCTATAAATCCACCTCTACGGGCCGACCCCACCCAGTTAATCCCTTTGAGAACACTTCGCGTGTCTGGATCTATTATCTCCTGATGAGGAAAACAGATACCAACCCCACCCAACGGTCTCCTTTTTATTTAAAAAAGGCGATTTTAAAATTAAACATAAAATTATGAACCACCTAAGAAGAACTATTTCGCTAAGCGCGTATCCAACCAACTACTAATAAAAGATTGCATGCATGGCCACCAGTTTAATTCTCTTTTCTTTAAAATAATCAAACATGAATAATCATTTTCCCAAAACAAATACTTTATTTAATTGTTTTCTTTACAAGCACGTCACATAAAAGACGTGAAAAAGTGAGAAAACATCAGTTGAACATGCATATTAAATCAGAAAACAAGCAAGAACAATTTTCTATATATAAACTCATATATAATTACAACATTATATATAATGTGATCGCCTCCATGTGTGTGCGTGTAGCGCGAGAGAGCAGCGAAAATGTTTCATTTTTTTAACAAAAACCTATACATAGAATGTGGTAAAAACCAAAATCCATACAGGTAAACAAGTCTTTACATTTTCCCCATTTTTTTAAAAAAAAATGTATTTATGAAAGATTAGCACTAAATATTTTTATGTATTCACACGAGAAGATACATAACTGGAAGCCCTTCTTTTTCTAATCCATTTGGTATTTAATAAATCCCTGATCTGTTTCAACACAGCAAACATTTCCTAGGAATGTGCGAGACACAGAAAGGGTATCAGGATCATCATGAAATAAAAGCACATGCGCAGAAATAAAATAAAAACAAAAAACCCAAACCCCCAGCTTTCCAAATAAATGAGATGCTATCTAAATTGTATCGAGAATATTTTTGGACAAGTATTATTTTATTTTATTTATTTATTTAATGTTTTTATTTATTTTTTTATGTTCAGAGATTAGCCATCATCAAGGACAAGCAAGCAATTTGTTATCGGCTGCGAATTTCGTAGGAATAAACTGTACCTGACTTCAGTGGAATTTAAGATTCGGCACCAAGCACAAGGTTTTCCCTGCGGAAACAAAGCTTGACCAGGGTACTCTCATTTACAAAGAAGCAGGTTAAACAGTTAAATGCTAGCAAATCCTTCATAGCCCTGTGGGAAATTCCACTTTAATCCTGAACTTAGAGGAGGACAATCAAAAGCCAAAAGCCTGGGTAACAAATCTGATCCGTGGTTACAAGTATGTTCTCTGGGGACGGCAGGAGATGCTCCCCGCACAAGCCCAGGAAGGATAAATACCTTAATGATGAGACAGATAGTGGATGCGGAAGCAGCGCCCGGCTGCAGACATTCGCTTCCAATTTAACGTCGCCTCGTGAAAAGGCAATTGTGTTGGAACTAAAGACGAGCCAGTCCTGATTACTGGAACTCGGAGCGTGGCTCTAAGGGAATGATTAATGACAATGTCAGCGTTAAAAACATTGGCGCAATGAGAGTTATCTCTAATCCACCTGCTTTGCAGGCTGTGATTGTAAAAGCGGGGATGCAAGCGGACCCCGGCGCGCCGATAACCAATAACAAAACAAAACAAAAAAAACACAAACTAACAATACGGGCAGGAAAATCAACATAGAAAGGTGGCGAGCGGCAGATAGGTGCAATGCCGTAAGTATAAGGGAGCGCGCGCGAGAGACGGATATTAAAACGTGCCGTGTGTCCTAGCCCTGTCCAGAGATAGCGGTTCTTTCTTTTCATCGACAAGAGCGAAGCCGTGTGACATTCAGAGAGCTCCGATTTCAGAAGAACCGGCTTTTTATGTTTTCTGTAATGACCCTTCCGTTCCTTTTGTTGGGCTACAAACCCGCTAGAGATATCTGCTTATATTTGCAAGGCATTTAATCAGTTTAAAAAACGCATCTTTTTTTTTTTTATGCCCGCAAATGCCCTTTTCTTTTTGGCCCTATGCTTGGAGAGCTCTGCCGCTCGTTGTTCCAGGCGTGCAACACATTCGAACCCCGAATTATCCCCGCTTTTATCTCACACACGACGGGAATATTTTGCAACAAAAATCGCCATTTCGATAATTTAAGATTTTTTGTAAAATGATTAGTGTTTTAAGCGACTTTTAGGTAAAAAAACAATCTTTTTTTTTTTTTATGTTTAAATTATATACTCCGACTCACACATAGCTATTCATTTCATGAAATATATAATATTTTTCTCATCAAAATTATTTTCCAGTATTTTATAATAATTAAAGCTTGGTTTTGCTTAAAATTATTCTGAAAATGCTGATTTCTGTTAACCTAAAACAGGAATTTAGTATTAACATTTACACAGCACACTGGTACAATTCAACTTATAAACTTAAGTCCTTTGAGGTCTTTCTGTCACAAAAAAAAGGGGGTTGCCATAAAGATTTTGGCATTTCAACAATTATCTCGCAACTCTTAAAGAAAAAATAACATATTTCTTTGTACTTATATATACGTTGACCCATTTATACCATGCCCATAACAAAGCACCCATATAACGAGTATGAAAAGGTACAGAAATATCCAACGGTTTCCAGGAATCCTGTAATATACATTTATAAAACAAAAGCTCCGTATTCTGTTTTCATGTTCAAGGTGAAAAAATGGCAACACTGCCACACTGTGGAATTTTAATGATGTGCATTCTTTTGTACCTAATATGTCACAAAAAAAAGAAAACTAAACTAAATAATAATAACCATATAATACACACATATCAGCGTTTCCATCAAAATATCTGATTTATTAGTGTTACCAAATACCAGACATTCCAATTCTTTATTGACTGTAACCTGTATAAACAAGAACAACCGTAAAGTCTTGGGTGTAATACGCATCGGAGTATTATATTTATTTAAAAAATAAATAAATAATTAGTCATTATATATTATATTTTATAATGATATATATATATATATATTATATATTATATAAAGCATAGCACTGTGTAGGAGCTTTACAAATTAGATACGTATAATAATACATTAATTCCTATTGTAAACAAATGTACTCGTGGTGTACCTGATGTTTGCTTTGTTGGGAATACACTGTAAAGTATCGGTGGAAATGTATTTTTTTTTTTTTTTATTATCCATTGGTTTATATAGCGCCATCATATGCCGCAGCGCTGTCCACTAGGACACAACCTGTGTCAACGAAAATACCATTTGAGTTTGACTGCAACAAGCAATTATATTAAATGCTACTTCTCAGCAAATATTATTTTTACGTGAACTACATATGTTTTATGCATTGTTTTAGCCACATTATACTTGCCACAATCTAAACACTGTATGGAATTTCACTATTGATGTCATTCATTGTATACAGTGGCTAGGAAAATATTTAAAAAAAAAACCAAAAAAAAACTATTCTGGTTATGAAGATGGGTAAATAACCCGTGGCGATTGCATCGGAGCTACTGTGTATACATATGGGCAATTGCGTGTATAATACAGTATATCAAAAGTATGTTTAGTGACAATATTTCAAAGTCCAAGTGTAGATAGATAGATAGATAAATGCAAAAATATAGATTGATAGATGGGTGGATAGATAGATCGATAGATATAGGTAGATAGATCGCTAGATAGATCAATGGATTGATAGTGATAAATGGCTAGATGTAGATGGGTAGATAGATAAGATAGGTAGATATATAGATAGAGAGATAAATGCATAGATATAGATTGATAGATGGGTGGATAGATAGATAGATATAGGTAGATAGATCGCTAGATAGGTCAGTGGATTGATAGGGTGATAGATGGGTAGATAGATGGGTAGATGGATAAGATGGGTAGGTAGATATATAGATAGAGAGATAAATGGATAGATATTGATGAATATGTAGGTTGATGGTTGGGTAGATGGATGGATAGATAGACAGATAGATAAGATAGGTAGGTCGATAGAGAGATAAATGGGGGGGAAATATAGATATAGATAGGTCAATGGATAGATAGGTAGAGGGATAGATAAATAGATGAGATAGGTAGGTAGTTGGATATATGGATGAGATAGGTCGATAGATGGATGGATAGATGGACTGACAGACAGACCTTTTTGAAGACTAAAGAGGGGAGAAATCTAGCTTTGTAAATTCTTCAGAAATGATGTGCTGTCAGGGTTCTAGATGAATGAAATGATATATATAAATAGTGCCGCATTCATGAAGTCTCTGGTTTGCTAATTACCAAGATTCTCTGTGCAAGCAGAGCCCTGAAAGGCTGCGGATAAGAAAGATGCTTTTATACCTGTCTGTCACGCCAGGCATCTCGGCTGTAGACTGTCACTAAACTCCTCATGTCAAAGTCTGGGGACGAGAGAAGCCGGAAAAGATGGTGGCTTTTCTAAAACAGGGAAGCATTTTAATGAAAGCCTCAGCATGTGAAACATTTGAAATGACACGGAGCTATGACCAGAGCTGGAGCTGAAAGCAGACACAGGATTTTACTTGTAATTACAAACTGGAACTTGGGAAGATCTTACACCCCTTCACTGCCAAGCAAGGGAAACCAGTCAAGGGTTAAGCCGACAGTACAAAAATAGCTTGTAAGCATCTTGCGATAAAGAAAAAGAATTGGGTTGTATCAAACATTTTTCTTTATATATGTGTATATAATAATACTATAAGCTTACTATAAAAGAAAAAAAAATTAGGATTAGTGTAAGGTAAAGAGACACGTGACATTAACTAAAACAGAACCTAATTACACTTAATATATATATATATATATATATATATCAAAATGTACATAGAATAATAAATAGATATTGAGTGCGTCCAATAAAGAGCTATACTTAATACTGAAACAAACAGGGTATTTACTGTATATTAAGACTGATATACATACCAGACTATGCTAGACTAGTGATATACGTTATAATGTTTGAGTATATTGACTGCACAGATGTTTCACAGTGGAACAAAACTCGTCTTATATAACGTAAAAAATAAAATAATAAAAAAATGTGAATTAAAAGGAATTTCACTGATACACAAGTGAGAAAAGCAGTAGAAATTTCATTAAATCGTAGCTGAATATGAAGTCTGCTTTATATAGAACCATTACATTGATATAGATATATCTATTATTAGAATTAGAATAAAAACTAGAAAACAAAATATAAAATGAACACATTCCATATAGAATGAATTTTGAATGGAAGGTACATTGTCAAATTTCTAATCCATAGTCACATGTCTATGAAAAAAGTTACCCTCCAAAAGGTCACTATTGATCTTCAGATGTTTTTCAGTAAATGAAAATGCTTTTAGTGTAATAATCTACATAACATTTTCAAATTGTACATTACTATTGACGTTAGGTCTGTCTTTCCATGTCCATGGTTATATGTATTGATCGTTCATATTTATTCCACGCTCTCCAATATAAAGATAGAATATAAGTTGCCCGCCAGTTTTGGTGGCTGTGTAATTGGAAGACGTTGGCGGAATAAGATCCACAAGAGTTATGGAAGGATTGCAGACATTTATTGTTTATGGCAACAACCTATCAGCGCCGTCTTATGTGTCACATGACAGTCTTTCTTTAAGAAAATTTATTTCTGGGATAAGTTATTGGATATCCAGCAGTAATAGGAATGGGGTTTTTTTGCTGCATTTTGTTATAGAGCTAAATTTAGCAGAGTAGAAGGAACAGCTTTTCTCGGTACCAAAAGTATTTTACATATGGTACTTTCAATTAGACTTAATTAAGATAATTAGAGAAATGGCTGAAAAGAGAAATATTCCCCCGTCATATTGACTTTGTTACAAAGTTATACTTAATCCCGTAAGATTGTGTAAACATCCTTTGAGGTCTTTGAGGTTATCTGTGTTTAGTCTCACACCTAAAAATGGTATTCTAATAATAAAAAAATCCCTGTCCTTTTTTTTATTAATTTCTAAATTGTTTGTTTGAGAAACATAAAAGGTTCAAAAGTGTTTCTTATACTAAAATTCCTATCAACCTACAATTATTTTTACGTGATTTTAGTTAATCGTTCTTGATTTCTACCATTTGTGCTAAAAAAAATCTGGGAATCATAGCAATCCAGAATACAATACAAGAAATGAACTAACTTTCCAATGTATTTATTTGGGTGTTTGTAGCAAAATAAAGCCTTGGTGGGGTATAAGTTAGAGTAATGATGAACACAAATTAAAATTCATACTACTACTCTTTCTTGTTATAAAAAAAGTTATAATTTGAGCAGACAGACAGTATAATTGTATTTGTGGCCAGAAAATATTATACACAGCCTTATCAAGTATGCCAGCTGAGCTAGAAGGCTCTCCTTACATTTCTATCTGTTGCATCCTTATGAAATTATATATATAGTGTGTGTGTTTATAATGTATACATTTAGATATTACGAAAAGCACGAGTGCCATCTTGTGGTTCCTACAAATACTGCATGCTTTGCAAGAAAAGCATAGAGCAGAAGTTTAGAAAGTTAGTAAAAGAAGAACAGTGTTAAATGAACCATTACATCCTGCTCATAGTGGGAAAAAACTTTAAAATTGTATCAAAAATTAAAAAATATGTTGAAATTCATGACCTCTCAAATTCAAAGAGACCTCTCCAATAGCCACTCCATACAAAGAGGGAGATCTTTAGTTTTGTGTTATGCATAGGTGTTTAAAGTTTTTTTTTATTATTTAAGGTTTTACATAATCTAGATCCAACCTAAACTATGCAAGGTCTGGCTTAGATATTTGGTATCATGTGTCCTTTGTTACATTTTTGTCATTGTCATTTTGTGCAAAGTTGTGATGGCCATGATCATAGCAAGAAATATCCTCATTCATAGGGCAAACAATGCGAACCATGTGAAAGATGAACAGTGCTTCTACTTTGCCTTTTTGGTGCATTAGGAAGCTGGTTGCCTTAAGAATGTAGTGCTGAAAATAAGACATTTTCAGGGCCAATTCTTCTAATTATTATCTAATTTCTCCCTCACGCAAGCGCACCTACATTCACGCTTGGAGTCATGCAGGTGACATTGGAGCTGAATAAAAACTTACATGTCCTCTCCTGAAACTTGCAAACTTTATCTAGAAAAATAAAAACAATATAAAAGATTAAAGTAACCAGAACCCCCTTTTAACTAGGAGAGGGTCGATGTGCCCCATCTTTTTTCCACCCCATGTTAAGTGGAGTGTGGGGGGTTAATATAACCATCATGAACCTCAGGAATCTCTATTGTAACCAGACATTATCCCTTATGATGTAGAGTTTCTATAATTTTCATTCACATTCCAGGAGATTTAACTAAACCTAAGCATGCCTCACATCTTGGAAGATTTGGATGGATCCTGAATTTGCCATTTCTATTTATTACTTTTAATACTTGGAATTATATACCATTTATTTATATGCACTGTTTAAATATTTAAGTAGAGTAAAGTTTAGACACGTTTGCTTTAAGGGGACCCTGCTTTCAAGGATTTCTTACGTACACAAATCATTTTCTACAATTTCCTACAAACTGAAATGTAACTTAAACTTGATATCTAGGGTCAATCATTGCAAAAAGGCCATAACAATATACATTTAGTAGCAAAAATGTAGACTAAATAATTCAGGTTTTTTTTAAAAAAAAATCAATGATGTTTATGATTGGCAAAACCACATGAATTCCAATTAGTGTAAATCTCAGATGAATTCTAATAACTGTATAAATATCATCACAGTTCATAAATCCATGTTTTAAACTTTCCATTAAATCTATTTCACTTTTTTTTCCCCTGAATTTATAGATCGTAAACTCTATGTATCAGATGGTATAAAAATCTGCATTCTAGTAGAAAGGTTGCTAAACATTTTTTTGCCAAACATTTTAAAACATTCAACGCAGAACACACAGTTTGGTAGTTTGCGAGAATAACTCCAATCAATCAAACTTGTAATTTCTCTGAGAATCAACAAATGTCTGGCTGATATCCACTGGAGTGGCGTGTAATAGTACAGTCGGCACAGAGAGTTCTCCCATATTCTAGACAGATATAAGAAATGAAGTGTTGGACCAGGTTCAACAATGATGGTCTGCAAGTTGTAAATAAAAGAATAATAAACTTGTAAACGTTATTAGGGAATTTGGACCACGTTCAGCTGTCAGATCATCGGCATCTGGTCCTGAGAGGCTGCCAGCTCTAACGTCAATCTGTCTTGGAGATGAGGTACCGTCAACCCAGCTGTGGCTGTAGACGGAAATAAATAGGCAAGTCTTGGAAATCCTACAGTATGGGAAGGAGAACCTTATTTATTAAGGTTTGATGGCCTGTTTCTGTGTCTTAAAAATGTTGCTACTTGAGCATAAACCCTAGTACTGTATACAGCAGTTTAGGTCGGCATTGGGAAAAACCTGTTTTTTTTAAAATAATCTTTTTCTCAATAAATGTCCTTTATCTGCAGACCTAGAGGCTGCCATTACTGTCAATCATGCGATAACTTGGACGACTTCCCTTGCACAAACACCTTACTTTATGGCGATGCTAATGAGGTCTATTCGACTGAGATATTCCATTGTTCACCCCAAGCAGAACGATAAGAAGTCTACCAGATTGGAAGTATATCACAGAGGTAGAACATATGCCAATGGCTAATATGTAGCTGCCTGAAAACATAATATGCAACAAATTAGAACATGGTGGTGCGTTTATGGGCAGGATGGCTAAGTTTGTGAGTAATTTTAGAAATCAGGTTTCTTTTAAAGAGGTTGATGAGTTGGCTACTGATATAGCCCAATTTGGAGCTTAGCTAGGTTCCTTTTACTCTTTGAGTAGTCAGGTCACAACCCATGTGTGAAAGCAAGTTCTTCGATATGATCAAGCAAAAACCTAAATTGCAGAGACTATTCCATAGTTATCTCCACCATGGGTTCCCCCAGACACAAAGACCACTGGTGATTGCACACATTGGAATTAAAAGAATAATAAAGTTCTGCGGGATGGGCACAGGTGTACATTGAGCAGAGGAGGAGATCAAAATAGGTGGATGGAGGTGGCCAGGATCTTGCTAAACCCATTTCACCTCCCATGATGCCATCATGCGTCCGTGGGCAAATGTCCAGTCAGTCTACCGGAGCATTTGGCCTTAGATGCCATGTAATACTAACGCAAGGAAACTGTTTACAAATCAGATCTATATTAATGTATAGAATTGGTTATATTGGTAATTTCTAAAATTCAGTTTTGATTTAGAAAACCTCGCCTAGGCTGAAATTTCCCAGCCTGCACCAATAGCTGTGCAATTTCAAGGAGTCTTTCCCATTACTCCCTATGGACCCTGCGTGCCTTATAGAACAAGGCTAGATTCACTTACTAAAACGGAATCTAAAGTTTCCAAATAGAAGTAGAAAAATTGTATCTTTTCATTCTTTTGCTAGAGTTGTTTCTTGGAAATGGAATTTATTTCAGCAAGATCTGGGAGACGTTATACAAATTGTCAAGAGGAAAAATTAGGAAATGGTTTTGTTAGATCTACGTTTCTCTCCTTTTATTGAAAAATTGGAATTCTTCCATGTACACTAATCCTTCAGAGAAGAAGGTTAAAATGTGCCAAGATCATGCTCTTTCTGCCGAAAAAAAGGGCTTTTAGCATGTGTGCTATGAAACAAAAATGTTAGATATTTTTATACTACTATATATAACCTAAAACAGGAACTTTACTAATGAGCTAGTAATATGCCCAAACTAGATAGAATGATAAAAAAGAAAAATGTAACCGGATAGAACATCAGCCAGGAGTCATACCATTCCACTGTGTATCTTCTTACTGAAGGCAAGATTCCATTAAGTTAAACGTATTCGTGGTGCATTTAAAGAGTTCCCAATTTAAAAAAAAAAAACCCCAAACAAAAAAAAAAC
>VKOC01000008.1:30601287-30623386 GCA_009364415.1 Spea multiplicata
GGTTTTTTTTTTTTAAATTGGGAACTCTTTAAATGCACCACGAATACGTTTAACTTAATGGAATCTTGCCTTCAGTAAGAAGATACACAGTGGAATGGTATGACTCCTGGCTGATGTTCTATCCGGTTACATTTTTCTTTTTTATCATTCTATCTAGTTTGGGCATATTACTAGCTCATTAGTAAAGTTCCTGTTTTAGGTTATATATAGTAGTATAAAAATATCTAACATTTTTGTTTCATAGCACACATGCTAAAAGCCCTTTTTTTCGGCAGAAAGAGCATGATCTTGGCACATTTTAACCTTCTTCTCTGAAGGATTAGTGTACATGGAAGAATTCCAATTTTTCAATAAAAGGAGAGAAACGTAGATCTAACAAAACCATTTCCTAATTTTTCCTCTTGACAATTTGTATAACGTCTCCCAGATCTTGCTGAAATAAATTCCATTTCCAAGAAACAATTCTAGCAAAAGAATTAAAAGATACAAGTTTTCTACTTCTATTTGGAAACTTTAGATTCAGTTTTAGTAAGTGAATCTAGCCTTGTTCTATAAGGCACACAGGGTCCATAGGGAGTAATGGGAAAGACTCCTTGAAATTGCACAGCTATTGGTGCAGGCTGGGAAATTTCAGCCTATGCAAAGTTTTCTAAGCCAAAACTGAATTTTAGAAATTACCAATATAACCAATTCTATACATTAATATAGATCTGATTTGTAAACAGTTTCCCTGCATTAGTATTACATGGCATCTAAGGCCAAACAGACTGGACATTTGCCCACGGAGGCATGATGGCATCGTGGGAGGTGAAATGGGTTTAGCAAGATCCTGGCCACCTCCATCCACCTATTTTGATTTCCTCCTCTTCCCAATGTACAACTGTGCCCAATATGCAGAACTGTATTATTCTTTTAATTCCAATGTGTGCAATCACCAGTGGTCTTTGTGTCTGGGGGAACCCATAGTGGAGATAAGTCTCTGATAGTCTCTGCAATTTAGATTTTTGCTTGATTGTACCGAAGAACTTGCTTTCACACATGGGTTGTGACCTGACTACTCAAAGAGTAAATTATGAAATAAAAAGGAACCTAGCAAAGCTCCAAATTGGGCTATATCTGTAGCCAACTCATCAACCTCTTTAAAAGAAACTTGATTTCTAAAATTACTCACAAATTTAGCCATCCTGCCCATAAACGCACCACCATGTTCTAATTTGTTGCATATTATGTTTTCAGGCAGCTACATATTAGCCATTGGCATATGTTCTACCTCTGTGATATACATCCAATCTGGTAGACTTCTTATCGTTCTGCTTGGGGTGAACAATGGAATATCTCAGTCGAATAGACCTCATTAGCATCGCCATAAAGTAAGGTGTTTGTGCAAGGGAAGTCGTCCAAGTTATCGCATGACTGACAGTAATGGCAGCCTCTAGTTCTGCAGATAAGCGACATTTATTGGGGAAAACATTTAAAAAAAAACAGTTTTTTCCCAATGCCGACCTAAACTACTGTATACAGTACTAGGGTTTATGCTCAAGTAGCAACATTTTTAAGACACAGAAACAGGCCATCAAACCTTAATAAATAAGGTTCTCCTTCCCACACTGTAGGATTTCCAAGACTTGCCTATTTATTTCTGTCTACAGCCACAGCTGGGTTGACGGTACCTCATCTCCAAGACAGATTGACGTTAGAGCTGGCAGCCTCTCAGGACCAGATGCCGATGATCTGACAGCTGAACATGGTCCAAATTCCCTAATAACGTTTACAAGTTTATTATTCTTTTATTTACAACTTGCAGACCATCATTGTTGAACCTGGTCCAACACTTCATTTCTTATATCTGTCTAAAATATGGGAGAACTCTTTGTGCCGAATGTACTATTACAACGCCACTCCAGTGGATATCAGCCAGACATTTGTTGATTCTCAGAGAAATTACAAGTTTGATTGATTGGAGTTATTCTCACAAACTACCAAACTGTGTGTTCTGCGTTGAATGTTTTATAATGTTTGGCAAAAAAATGTTTAGCAACCTTTCTACTAGAATGCAGATTTTTATACCATCTGATACATAGAGTTTACGATCTATAAATTCAGGGGAAAAAAAAGTGAAATAGATTTAATGGAAAGTTTAAAACATGGATTTATGAACTGTGATGATATTTATACAGTTATTAGAATTCATCTGAGATTTACACTAAATTTGAAATATCATATTGGTTTTGCCATCATTAAAAATCATGATTTTTTTTTAAAAAAACTGAATTATTTAGCTACTAAATGTATATTGTTATGGCCTTTTTGCAATGTCTTTTTTTGATTGATCCTAGATATCAAGTTTAAGTTACATTTCAGTTTGTAAGAAATTAGTTGTTGCTTCGTGTACGTAAGAAATCCTTGAAAGCAGGGTCCCCTTAAAGCAGACGTGTCTAAACTTTACTCTACTTAAATATTTAAACAGTGCATATAAATAAATGGTATATAATTCCAAGTATTAAAAGTAATAAATAGAAATGGCAAATTCAGGATCCATCCAAATCTTCCAACATGTGAGGCATGCTTAGGTTTAGTTAAATCTCCTGGAATGTGAATGAAAATTATAGAAACTCTACATCATAAGGGATAATGTCTGGTTACAAGAGAGATTTCTGAGGTTCATGATGGTTATATTAACCCCCCACACTTCACTTAACATGGGGTAGAAAAAAGATGGGGCACATCGACCCTCTCCTAGTTAAAAGGGGTTTCTGGTTACTTTAATCTTGTATATTGTTTTTATTTTTCTAGATAAAGTTTGCAAGTTTCAGGAGAGGACATGTAAGTTTTTATTCAGCTACAATGTCACCTGCATGACTCCAAGTGTGAATGTAGTTGCGCTTGCGTGAGGGAGAAATTAGATAATAATTAGAAGAATTGGCCCTGAAAAAGTCTTATTTTCAGCACTACATTCTTAAGGCAACCAGCTTCCTAATGCACCAAAAAGGCAAAGTAGAAGAACTGTTCATCTTTCACATGGTTCGCATTGTTTGCCCTATGAATGAGGATATTTCTTGCTATGATCATGGCCATCACAACAGCACCTTTGCACAAAATGACAATGTAACAAAGGACGCATGATACCAAATATCTAAGCCAGACCTTGCATAGTTTAGGTTGGATCTAGATTATGTAAAAAAATAATAATAAAAAAAAACTTTAAACACCTATGCATAACACAAAACTAAAGATCTCCCTCTTTGTATGGAGTGGCTATTGGAGAGGTCTCTTTGAATTGTCATGAATTTCAACATATTTTTACATTTTTTATACAATTTTAAAGTTTTTTTCCACTATGAGCAGGATATAATGGTTGATTTAACACTGTTCTTCTTTTACTAACTTTCTAAACTTTTGCTCTATGCTTTTCTTGCAAAGCATGCAGTATTTGTAGTAACCACAAGATGGCACTCGTGCTTTACGTAATATCTAAATGTATACATTATAAACACACACACACATATATATACATATATATATATATATACATATATATATATAATATTTAATAAGGATGCAACAGATAGAAATGTAAGGAGAGCCTTCTAGCTCAGCTGGCATACTGGATAAGGCTGTGTATAATATTTACTGGCCACAAATACAATTATACTCTCTGTCTGCTCAAATTATAACTTTTTTTTGGTAAAAAAAGGTTAAATAATACCTTTTAGTAACAAGAAAGAGTAGTAGTATGAATATTAATTTGTGTTCATCATTAATCTAACTTATACTTATATATTTTGCTTCAAACTACCAAAACTTTCAAAATACATTTGGAAAGTTAAATTCATTTCTTGTATTGTATTCTGGATTGCTATGATTCCCAGATTTTTTTTAGCACAAATGGTAGAAATCAAGAACGATTAACTAAAATCACGTAAAAATAATTGTAGGTTGATAGGAATTTTAGTATAAGAAACACTTTTGAACCTTTTATGTTTCTCAAACAAACAATTTAGAAATTAATAAAAAAAAGGACAGGGATTTTTTTATTATTAGAATACCATTTTTAGGTGTGAGACTAAACACAGATAACCTCAAAGACCTCAAAGGATGTTTACACAATCTTAGCACAGGATTAAGTATAACTTTGTAACAAAGTCAATATGACGGGGGGAATATTTCTCTTTTCAGCCATTTTTCTCTAATTATCTTAATTAAGTCTAATTGAAAGTACCATATGTAAAATACTTTTGGTACCGAGAAAAGCTGTTCCCTCTACTCTGCTAAATTTAGCTCTATTGCAAAATGCAGCAAAAAAACAAACAATAAAAACCACTATTACTGCTGGATATCCAATAAATTATCCCAGAAACAATTCTTTAATCATAAAAATTTTGGCTCACGTTTGACTTTAAAAAAGACTTAATTGTCATGTGACACATAAGATGGCGCTGATAGGTTGTTGCCGTAAACAATAAATGTCGGCAATCCTTCCATAACTCTTGTGGATCTTATTCCGCCAGCGTCTTCCAACTACAGCCACCAAAACTGGCGGGCAATTTATATTCTATCTTTATATTGGAGAGGGTGGAATAAATATGAACAATCAATACATATAACCATGGACATGGAAAGACAGACCTAATGTCAATAGTAATGTACAATTTGAAAATGTTATGTAGATTATTACACTAAAAGCATTTTCATTTACTGAATAACATCTGAGGATCAATAGTGACCTTTTGGAGGGTAACTTTTTTCATAGACATGTGACTATGGTATTAGAAATTTGACAATGTACTCTCCATCCAAATTTCATTCTATATGGGATGCTTTCATTTTATATTTTGTTTTCTAGTTTTTATTCTATGTTGCACCATTGTGGAATATATCTATCTATATATATAGATATATATATATATCAATGTAATGGTTCAAATTCTCAGACTCACACTATATAAAAAGCAGACTTCATATTCAGCTACGATTTAATGAAATTTCTACTGCTTTCAGTGAATCAGTGAAATTCCTTTTAATTCACATTTTTTTATTATTTTATTTTTTACGTTATATAAGATGAGTTTTGTTCCATTGTGAAACATCTGTGGAGTCAATATACTCAAACATTATAACGTATATCACTAGTCTAGCGTAGTCTGGTATGTATATCAGTCTTAATATACAGTAAATACCCCGTTTGTTTCAGTATTAAGTATAGCTCTTTATTGGACGCACCCAATATCTATTTATTATTCTATGTACATATTATAATATATATATATATTATATATATATATATTATATATAATACTTAAAATGTAATTTTAGTTTCTTGTTTTATTGAATGTCCTTACTGTCTCTTGACTCTTACCACTAATTCTATTTTTTTTTCTTTTATAGTAAAGTTATAGTATATAAGAAAAATATTTGATACAACCCAATTCTTTTTCTTTATTGCAAGATGCTTGCAAGTTATTTTTGTACTGTCGGCTTAACCCTTGAGTGGTTTCCCTTCCTTGGCAATGAAGGGGTGTAAGATCTTCCCAAGTTCCAGTTTGTAATTACAAGTAAAATCCTGTGTCTGCTTTCAGCTCCAGCTCTGGTCATAGCTCCGTGTCATTTCAAATGTTTCACATGCTGAGGCTTTCATTAAAATGCTTCCCTGTTTTAGAAAAGCCACCATCTTTTCCTGCTTCTCTCGTCCCTAGACTTTGACATGAGGAGTTTAGTGACAGTCTACAGCCGAGATGCCTGGCGTGACAGACAGGTATAAAAGCATCTTTCTTATCCGCAGCCTTTCAGGGCTCTGCTTGCACAGAGAATCTTGGTAATTAGCAAACCAGAGACTTCATGAATGCGGCACTATTTATATATATCATTTCATTCATCTAGAACCCTGACAGCACATCATTTCTGAAGAATTTACAAAGCTAGATTTCTCCCCTCTTTAGTCTTCAAAAAGGTCTGTCTGTCAATCCATCTATCGACCTATCTCATCCATATATCCAACTACCTACCTATCTATCCATTCACCTATCTATATCTATATTTTCCCCCATTTATTTCTCTATCAACCTACCTATCTTATCTATCTGTCTATCTATCCATCCATCTACCCAACCATCTACCTACAAATTCATCAATATCTATCCATTTATCTCTCTATCTATCTACCTATCTTATCCATCTACCCATCTACCTACCCATCTTCCCATCTACATCTAGCCATTTATCACTCTATCAATCCACTGACCTATCTAGCGATCTATCTACCTATATCTATCTATCTATCTATCTATCTATCTATCTATCTATCTATCTATCTACCCATCTATCAATCTATATCTATGCATCTATCTATCTATCTATCTATCTATCTATCTACACTTGGACTTTGAAATATTGTCACTAAACATACTCCGATGCAATCGCCACGGGTTATTTACCCATCTTTATAACCAGAATAGTTTTTTTTGTTTTTTCTTAAATATTCCTAGCCACTGTATACAATGAATGACATCAATAGTGAAATTCCATACAGTGTTTAGATTGTGGCAAGTATAATGTGGATAAACCAATGCATAAAACATATGTAGTTCACGTAAAAATAATATGTGCTGAGAAGAAGCACTTAATATAATTGCTTGTTGCAGTCAAACTCAAATGGTATTTTCGTTGACACAGGTTGTGTCCTATTGGACAGCGCTGCGGCATATGATGGCGCTATATAAACCAATGAATAATAATTTTAAAAAAATTCCACCGATACTTTACAGTGTATTCCCAACAAAGCAAACATCAGGTATACCACGAGTACATTTGTTTACAATAGGAATTAATGTATTATTATACGTAACTGATTTGTAAAGCTCCTACACACCAGTGCTATGCTTTATATAATATTATATATATTAGAAATAAAATATAAATTACTCATTTATCTTATTATAATAAAAATATAATACTCCGATGCGTATTACACCCAAGACTTTACGGTTGTTCTTGTTTATACAGGTTACAGTCAATAAAGAATTGGAATGTCTGGTATTTGGTAACACTAATAAATCAGATATTTTGATGGAAACGCTGATATGTGTGTATTATATGGTTATTATTATTTAGTTTAGTTTTCTTTTTTTTGTGACATATTAGGTACAAAAGAATGCACATCATTAAAATTCCACAGTGTGGCAGTGTTGCCATTTTTTCACCTTGAACATGAAAACAGAATACGGAGCTTTTGTTTTATAAATGTATATTACAGGATTCCTGGAAACCGTTGGATATTTCTGTACCTTTTCATACTCGTTATATGGGTGCTTTGTTATGGGCATGGTATAAATGGGTCAACGTATATATAAGTACAAAGAAATATGTTATTTTTTCTTTAAGAGTTGCGAGATAATTGTTGAAATGCCAAAATCTTTATGGCAACCCCCTTTTTTTTGTGACAGAAAGACCTCAAAGGACTTAAGTTTATAAGTTGAATTGTACCAGTGTGCTGTGTAAATGTTAATACTAAATTCCTGTTTTAGGTTAACAGAAATCAGCATTTTCAGAATAATTTTAAGCAAAGCCAAGCTTTAATTTGCTTTAATTATAAAACACTGGAAAATTATTTTGATGAGAAAAATATTAATATTTTCATGAAAATGAATAGCTATTGTGAGTCGAGTAAATAATTTAACTAAAAAAAAATGAAATTAGATTTATAGAAGCACCTAATCATTTTACAAAAAATGCTTTAAAATATTCGAAAGTAGCAAATGATTCCCACTCTTTGCGAGGTAAAACCGGGGATAATCAGGGTTCTGAATGTTTGCAACGCCTCGGAACAAAACACGCAGAGCTTTCAAGCATCAGGCCAAGAGACTAAAAAAAACATTTGCGGGCATAAAAAAAAAAAAGATGCGTTTTTTAAACTGATTAAATGCCTTGCAAATATAAGCAGATATCTCTAGCGGGTTTGTAGCCCAACAAAAGGAACGGAAGGGTCATTACAGAAAACATAAAAAGCCGGTTCTTCTGAAATCGGAGCTCTCTGAATGTCACACGGCTTCGCTCTTGTCGATGAAAAGAAAGAACCGCTATCTCTGGACAGGGCTAGGACACACGGCACGTTTTAATATCCGTCTCTCGCGCGCGCTCCCTTATACTTACGGCATTGCACCTATCTGCCGCTCGCCACCTTTCTATGTTGATTTTCCTGCCCGTATTGTTAGTTTGTGTTTTTTTTGTTTTGTTTTGTTATTGGTTATCGGCGCGCCGGGGTCCGCTTGCATCCCCGCTTTTACAATCACAGCCTGCAAAGCAGGTGGATTAGAGATAACTCTCATTGCGCCAATGTTTTTAACGCTGACATTGTCATTAATCATTCCCTTAGAGCCACGCTCCGAGTTCCAGTAATCAGGACTGGCTCGTCTTTAGTTCCAACACAATTGCCTTTTCACGAGGCGACGTTAAATTGGAAGCGAATGTCTGCAGCCGGGCGCTGCTTCCGCATCCACTATCTGTCTCACCATTAAGGTATTTATCCTTCCTGGGCTTGTGCGGGGAGCATCTCCTGCCGTCCCCAGAGAACATACTTGTAACCACGGATCAGATTTGTTACCCAGGCTTTTGGCTTTTGATTGTCCTCCTCTAAGTTCAGGATTAAAGTGGAATTTCCCACAGGGCTATGAAGGATTTGCTAGCATTTAACTGTTTAACCTGCTTCTTTGTAAATGAGAGTACCCTGGTCAAGCTTTGTTTCCGCAGGGAAAACCTTGTGCTTGGTGCCGAATCTTAAATTCCACTGAAGTCAGGTACAGTTTATTCCTACGAAATTCGCAGCCGATAACAAATTGCTTGCTTGTCCTTGATGATGGCTAATCTCTGAACATAAAAAAATAAATAAAAACATTAAATAAATAAATAAAATAAAATAATACTTGTCCAAAAATATTCTCGATACAATTTAGATAGCATCTCATTTATTTGGAAAGCTGGGGGTTTGGGTTTTTTGTTTTTATTTTATTTCTGCGCATGTGCTTTTATTTCATGATGATCCTGATACCCTTTCTGTGTCTCGCACATTCCTAGGAAATGTTTGCTGTGTTGAAACAGATCAGGGATTTATTAAATACCAAATGGATTAGAAAAAGAAGGGCTTCCAGTTATGTATCTTCTCGTGTGAATACATAAAAATATTTAGTGCTAATCTTTCATAAATACATTTTTTTTTAAAAAAATGGGGAAAATGTAAAGACTTGTTTACTGATGATTTTGGTTTTACACATTATGTATATTTTTTAAAAAAATGACATTTTCTCTCTCTCCGCTACCACACACACAACATATATAAATATATGTGTATATATATATATATATATATATAAAAATTTTCTGCTATGTTTTCATTTAATATGCATGTTCACTGATGTTTTCTCACTTTTCACGTCTTTATTGACGTGCTTGTAAAAAAACAATTAAAATAAATATTGTTTTGGGAAAGATATTCATTTTAATTATTTAAAGAAAAAGAGAAATTAAACTGGTGCCATGCATCAAATCTTTTATTATTATTGTTATAAGGATATTTTAGGTTTCATATCTTATTTTAATTTTAAAATCGCCTTTTAAATAAAAGAGACCTTGTGGGTGTTCTTTTTCATCAATCAAATAATAATCCACACATGTCCTCAAGATTAAACTGTGGCATCGTCTAATGGATTTATATGACAATACAAGTGGACATAATTTAGTTTTGGGATGCGGTTACACTGTACTATCAGTGTATCTATACTTTGTTGATGATACAGACAGCTCTCAAGCACTTGCGTTGAATTGATATTAATGAAGACTAGCAAACACGCTTCCCTTTCACAACGGCACCTTGCATTAAACAATTCAGCTCATTAGGGGCTATTTAGATCTGTTTAAAATCTGCGGCGAAAATCAATACACAGTAGAAACAGGTAATTAAGAGGGTCGTCGTTACTTTTTTTTTTCTTCTTTTTTTTTAAAGGTTTCAATCGCTGGCTTTTAATTTGCAAACATTTGTGCAATGTCTTACGAAAGCTGGGATACTATGCAATTTAAAAATAATAAAATATTAGAAACCATTTCTCGCTTTTATTTATTAATTAATTTTACATTTCTAGTGTCAATTAGTTAAATGCAAGCTCCAGGGACCAATAACTCAGCATCACTCTAAATGTGTTTTGGGGGTTTATTTTGTATATTTTTTACAAACAAGTGATATATATATATATATATATATATGTGATAGCGATATAAAGATATAAGATAGCTAAGGCAACATACAAGCTTGAGACATAGTGGTCAACAGTGGAACTTCAACAGTAGCGTCAAAAACTGTGAAATTGTCCTGATTTCAACATCAACTTCTCTGGTATTTTATTAGTATTATTATTATTTACTTATATAGCACCAATAATTTACACAGGGCTTGATAATGTAGATAGATCATGACAGATTCTACATAAGATAGGTAGACCAATATGCAAGGTGACACGGGCCCTACCTGCAAGCTTCAACGAATGCTAGTTACGGTAGGTTTCATGTATCAGGATTTATTGGATTTTCCTAAAATATTTTATTGAGTGAAAATGAGTATTTTTAATTAAACAGCAAATCTCCAGTTAAAAAAAAAAAGAACATCTCCTGTGAATTGCTTTTATAGACGTCTACCAGAGCAAAACAAAAGCGGACTAATAATCACTAGGAATATCGGCTACCGTAACCCTAGTGCTTTTTCACGTCTAAACTACACCAAGAGAACTTGATCTCCAGCAGGAAAAATGCAGGAAGCTTTTTGTCTATAGTAAGAAAAAAGACAAATCAACCCTCGGGAAGAATCAAATAAGTTCGCCATTCTTGTTTTAAAAAAATATAGGATTTTTATACACAGAGTGATCCCATCACTTAAAAATAAAATTTCCACCTTAATTATAGACTAACAACAAAGTGCGTTATATGGTTTAGTATTGAACACATACATCTGTTTTACACACAATTATACTGAATATGATGCACCTTATGTATTTCAGTGGACAGGCATGCAAGAAAATGGTTTTACCATTAAAAACATAAAATCCCGTGCGGTAAACAGTAATGTAGGTTAGCGTGTACAAAAACCTGGTTTTATCTCTTTTTGTTCCTATAATCTTCCTTTATCTGCAGACCTGGAGGCCGCCATTGTTGCCAGTGATGTGATATTTTGATTTTGTTTGACTGTTCAAACACCACATCGAGCTGATTCTTTATGGCAATGCTAATGAAGTCAGTTCCTCTATAGACTTCACTAGTCAGAGTGCCTGAATGGGTAATTAAGACAAAGCCCTTCTACTGGTTACCACAGTCCATACGATTATGAGTCTGTGTGTTTCTCTAGTAGATTGGGATTATCTAACAAAGCTAGAACACAAGTTAACGGCTAATAAAAGAACATAGAGTAGCATATTTTAATCTCATACTAGTAATAAAAAATGGTGGGAGTTCCCCTTAACCCCTTCACGACAAAGCCTGTACATGTACGGGCTCACAATGCATTGTCTTTAATGGGTTTAAGGACAACCAGTTGTCCGTAAGGGGTTAAAAGCAGACATTATACATCCAGTTGGTAGATAGATTCATTTTCTGATAATATCACCTTTCTCGATATTGGGCAACATTTGGAACTTACATTATCACCCATTAATTGGATTTTCATATGGCAAAAATCACAAAAATAGACGAGAACATTAAACTGTAGCCAATTATAACAACACAATAGCTTGTTAATAGCCATAAAATTAAAAATCAATTACAAATTTTTTTTTTACATCAGAACAATAGAGCCAAAAGAGTATATTATAAATAATTTGTACAACTCGGGCCAAACAGATTTTTTTTAAAAAGTGAATAAATAAAATTAAATGGAGGAAACCAGATTTCCGTTTTAGAAGAGTAGACACCTACAGCTATACGTTGATGTCCTTCGGGATGCATTTTGATTGCATGCATGAAAAGGTTTACCCCAGAAAAGCTATCCATTATCCAAGCTAATGGATGCATTCAGTACTTGGTGCCAATGGGGCTTGGGAAAGGAAATTTGCCCGTAAAGAAACAAGCAGTGTATATGCATATCGCAGGTTGACATGAAACTCTTTGGATGCTTAATACTTTGTTCAAATTTTTATGTTTTTTTTAATTTATTTTATTTAACATCCGCTTAATATTTCTTTTGAATCTGACTCCCATTAGATATATCGTATGGCCCTCTGCACCACATTTCTGACGGGGAAAACGTCTGATTATGATGGTTTATAAGCCATAACGAACACCACGTAAATCTCTCTGAGATACCTGTAATGAAGACTGGTTGTATTTCTAGATAATTCAATTAATATGCAATTATCCTCCTGTATTATTATTACCGATTGCATCTGTAGTAGTGTTAACCTGTTGTTGATCACTAGTCAGAACCTGATAACCTGTGATGGTTAATGCATCCCAGAAGACACCTTAGGAGCAGGTATATTGGAGTCCCATCATGTGCCAGCAAGGGAGATCGAAACAAAACCTTCCCAAATCGCTCCATAACGTGGAAGGTTGTGTGTGGCCTGTGCCTTGCCACCAGTTACGGCGTAATTTTCAAAATGAGCTATATATACTATATAATATATATTATATATATATATACACATATATATATATATTAAATAAAAAGGGAAAGGTAATGAATGAAATTTTCTCGCAAGCTATTGCTATACTATGTTATGTGCCTATTCATGAACACATTATTACTATATAAACATTATGTAATAATATATTATACTACATAGTATTATATTTATTTTATTATATACGCACAGATTTGTAAAGCTTAAATGCAGTGATATGGATTTTTACTATTAAATATGGCAGATACTCTAACCTAAAAATAATATATGTGGCTTCTAAATTGTTTGCTGTGGAACTGGGATTAGTAATAGCACCAGTGGAGTTGCGTGGAACGATTTTTTTTTTTGCCTTATTTTGTTACACATCGCAAACAAAGCAGTATCTGTCGCAAATGTGTTATTGACTTAGGCTAAGAAATAATCTTGTTATCAATGAAAAGCAAGGAGCTGGCGTTAAAACAGCCAAGAGCTTTCACTTTGAAGTCACTGCGAGGAATGGCGCACAGTGGGACTAAACCTGTAAAGCCGCGCGCGTCTCCTACTTAAGAACCATCAGCAATAAAGGAAAATACAGTGAATCATTTCAAGTGCATACTAATCATTTAATGTAATAAATGGAGCAGTTCTAATTATGTCCCGAGGAAGTGATTTCACACTGAAACAATGACAGCAAGAGGAGGCTGGGCGCTCGCTGTGCGTAGATGGATCCGAGCAGGGCTCGTCTCGGATATTCAGCGCCTCGAACTGATGCAAAATCCCCATCTTGTATTGATTTTACTGAATTATCCCCCGTTGGAATCTACAATGCTGTGCTGATAACACATTATTACACAAGTGAATTTAGTCCCATCGAAATACGCGCCATACAAGATGCATGATATTTAGAGCATACAACATAGGATGCTTTTACCCATGATTTCTAGGATGGGTCGGAGAAAGTACCAATATCTTTAGGCAGGTTCCTTCACTAAGTGCAAGTGCTCGTCTTTATTCATGATAATAGACGCGGTGATCTCTCATTGATTGGGGTTGTGTTGCTTAGTGTGATATTGTCGGGTGATATGGTACTGGCAAGGAGGAAATACATGTCTGGTTAATTACATGTCTGGGTTGGGGGATACGAGAGCAGATGGTGCGTTTAGATGTAGGGAGGTACGGGTCCGCAGACGGAATATGTTACGAAGCGTGGCGCTATATGATGGGTATGGAGAGTTGAGTCTGCAGAGCTTTACCCGGAGACTCTGGGGCAAACCTGGAGGGTTACTACGTAGGCTTGCAATATTTTTAGTATTATGTGTTGCCGACACAAACCAACACAAACGGGATACACTGTTCACACTCCAGGCAGGAAACACCAATGCAATAAACCACTTTAGATGCTTAGTCGTATCAAACGTTTCCAGGAGCTTCTCTGCCTCTGCTTGTGTTCTGACATGTAGGGGGCAGCAAGGCCTTCGGAGGACAATCACTGTGTTCTTGAGGATGTTTGAGTCCTGGGCAGCTGTCCATTTTGCCCATGGTACAGATGTTCCTGACGCAAACAGTGAGTAAATAGGATATACAGACTACTCACCAACTGGTGCAATCAGACATCTTATAGGTTGCTATGGTGATATAATCAATTTTTAAACCAGAATTGATCAGAATTACTTTTTAGATATGAAGCCTGTGGTGATATCACAAGTCTTTACATTCCCAAAGTGCCTCTTGCCTATAGCTATGTATCCCCTTCATCCGTGTCGTTTCTATGTAAAGTATCAAAATGTCTATTACGTTGCCATAAAAATCTTGAACTTGGGGTCCCTTAGAGACTCTTATTATGCAATAATTTATTACAGTAAGTACACACTGGACTTGAGGCCCTCAGATATTGTAATTTTATGCATGGCGAACAAACCAGGGATAACATATAATAAACACTCGTGTGTATTTATCGTAAGGCAGTTTAGAGGGATGATTAGTCAGCGTCCTCTGCTTTTACGTCCTCTTTATTATTTTTTTGTGTAATGTGCATACATGAGATCTTTCCAGGTTTGAGTCTCTGGATGAAGCTCTGCTTTCCCGGGTCTCCTGGTTCGCTTTCCTCTTTATCCGCACTGGTCATCCCTCCTACCCCCCCACTTACTTAAGACTGTTAGGAGCAAGCCCCGCCCCTATGTGTAACTAGCTGTACCCACTTTGCCAGACAGACCCACCTACTTATGAAGCCACTCACCCAGAAGGGGGCTCTCCCCAAATGTCTGATTTAATTGCTGTATCGGTGCTTCTGCTGGGAATCTATCATATCTTAACACATCTTTGTCACTATTTGTTATCATTCCAGTAAATGTATTTTAATGTTTATAATGTATTTGCCAAATACTCTTTTACTGTTTGTTTATTGTGTTTGCTACTATTGTATATATTTGTTAATTGTGTTTGCCACTATTTTGGAGTCATGTTGCTGAGCTTTTCTCTTTAGAATTCACCTTAAACATCAATTTTATGAGATGAAATTCCTCTTTTCTTGTACTTTATGTATATAAAAAATTTATAAAAACAAAATGTTGATTGTGGAATCATTCCAAAATGTCTAAAATAAATATCGGGGGGGGGGGGGACACAACTAAAAACTACTATCGGGTTTCAACAATTCAAAACAATTGCAGTGAGCGTAGTTCATACTTTCTGATTTAATGATCACCAAATTGCGACAAATAGTTTTTAAAAAATAAAAAAAATAAAAAAAAATTCATTCAACCGGATAGCACAGATGCACAAAGGATTTTCAAGAAAAAGAGAAAGTAAAGATAAAAATGTAATTAAATGGAATCTTCTGTAATGCACCATAGTAGGCGAATCAAAAAGTGTACCTTTTGTCTTTTCTTCGTGTTACTTCTCTGTGAAACGTACACTATTACACTAAGAGCTCCACGTTCTTTTTAATCTATGACAGGCATTTTCCTGCACGTAAAACGCTGAATTTCTGTAATTCTCTCCTTAACCCCATCACTATTGTACTGGCCCACAAAGCTTTTATTCTGCGTTAAGTCACACATTCCCTTAGAGACTACACGGTTAAAGCGCAAGTGGCTTAGCAGCTAATGTATGGTTCAATCATTTTCGCTAAACTGCAGGTCGTTGGAAGTTTCGTTCCCTCCCTCGCTCGTTGCTTTGCGCTCTCAAAACGAGCGGATAATACTGAAACTAGCAATGCAAAAAGGTGGTGGAAGCTGAAAACCACTATTTTCTGAAGCATTCTCTGCACTTAAGTAAATACGTTTCCCCCGTTCCCCAGAAATTGTACGTCTCGACTAATGGCATATTTACGTACCGCGGCCGGCAAAACACACAACCTTTGTGGCTGCGACTACACTAATCACATTCTTTATCTTTAATATGTTTCTATGCTCTTCTATTTCTTTGACCTTTAACCCCTGATGCACCAGAACAGCGAAGTACGTGTCTGCACCGCAAAACGGTCGTGCCAAATGTATTCCATCTTTTTGGGTCAATGTCCACCAAGACGTCAGCGAGAGAAACAAAACGTTGAAAAATTAACACAATGCGGACATGGGTGTTTCAAAGAAAATACAAATATACCTTTATCATATGTCTAGCTTCCTAGTGTGACCAATTGCACTGTAGTTTACCTTCACAGCTTTTACCGTAACTAAATTAGTCTAGGCTACCTATGGCATACATCCCAACAGTCCCGACTTTCACAGGTAGATTTATGAGCACAGTCCCAGGTAGCCCTGTTTGCGAGCATAGGCCAGTTGAGGAGATCTCCCCTAACCTAGATCTGTCCTCTCCGTGGTGGCCAATTAAATAGGTGGAATTGGTTTAGAAATGAGTAAAGGATCGTTTAACCTTGGGCAAAAAAATTGCCAAGGCTGCTTGAAACTATAAAAAATCGAGTTATTTAACAGGAAGATAGGAAGCTCCACAATATACACATAAAGATGGTGGGTTCACTGCCTGTCTTATAAATATTATCTCTTATTTACGCAAATGTACGCAGCACTTCTTACAATACATATATTCAAGGGGTCTGACAAAACTAAAACTGAGCGACTAAAACAAACTTAGGTAAAGAGGGTCCTGGTCTTGAACACCCTAATGTAGGTTTATTGATACACTGAACAATATCGTGTAGGATTTGGAGAAAGACGCAGATTCTTATTAAGGAATAAATGAAAACTAGTAAATTTGTCAATGAGCCCTTTTGAATATGTTTTGGGGTTTTTTTTTGGCATTGAGGGTATATGAGTAACTGTCACTCTGTGCTGGGTCTACTATACAATATATTGGCCCATACAGGACTCCATACATTTGTCCATTAAAAACATCGAGGAGGATATTTCATGTTATAGATGTCAAGGAGCTTCACCTAGATTACTATCTACTGATCTACTAGTTATGTAGTTGAGTAACGCACCCAGAACAATGTGTTTCTTAATGGGTCTGTAAGAAACACAATGGTGACAAAACAATAGAAAATTATAGCTTCATTTTTTAAATATTATATTTTTAGATGTTTAAAGCATACCCCTCAAGTGTCCCTCTTTAAGAGGACCTGTCCCTCTATGGGACCCAAAGGTGGGACCCGCTGTCCTGCCCTCCTCCTCTGATGTTCCTCTTTTATGCCCCCGATGTTCCTTTTCCATAGGAAGACCGAATGTTTCGATTATGAGCTCTTTCGAACAGGGTCCACAACATTTACGTCATGTTTACTCATTGTATAAGGCAGAAGAATATATAATTGAATAAATCAAAGTAGAGTGTATTACAGTGCTATAAAACCTTTACATCACAATAATTTATATAATAACATATATATATATATATATATATATATTATCACACCTAACCACTACCATTTGGAGGTATGGTAGATAGTGAGTTCTCGGCTATTTACATGTATTTCATGCAAATTTGTCTCCATTTCCCATGATTCTCCAGTTGGAATCCTGCAGTCATCCCAAGCAGGAGGCTGTAATCTGCTTCCTGGTTTCTACTTGCATGATGGCAGCCATCACACTTATGAGCATATAGTGGAGGTTATTTTGTATTAAGATTTAAGTGAAAAGTAAACATGATGTATATGTGTAAGAATTTTAATAATCTGCAATGTTTCCTTCTAAATAAGAATTTATCAAACATTTCAAATATCTCCCTATAATCCCCATTGCCTACCAGAATGGAACAGTGTGGCATCTCGGTTTGATAGAGCCCCAAAACCGAGACAGACAATTAAAATGGGGTATTTGGAAGTTACTTCTTTTGGAACGTTTAAGTTATTTTAACTTTTTTTTTTTTAGTTAGTAGTAAACTTTTTTGCCAATGTGCCTGTAATACTGTATATGAAGCGCAGAATATTGTAGCCACATAAATGGCATGTGTTGAAATCATTAAAGGGAAAACCAAACAATAATCAAACATAACAGATTTTAAAGTCTTGGCTATTCACAAAAGAAAAGAGCAGAACAGTATGTAATTAAAATTTAAGAGCAAATGATTTGGAATTCCAGTTTCCGGGAAGACTAATGAACAGACTGTTAACAAAGTATAATTAATAATGTATTAAAATAAAAAGTAATGTAAGAAATTAAAATGATAATAACCTTGATTCCAAATCGAACCAAAAAAAAATAAAATAAAATTGAAGCCAACATGTCCTGTAAAACTACAAATACAATGATAAAATTAGATTAATACAAATAATACAATTAGATGCATTATTATTACTTATGATTATATATATATGATTTATACTGTTTTAGATAATTATAATAACTATTTAAAATAATTAGCATGGGCATTTTCTCTCCAAAGTTCTATCACAACAATGTCTCCTTGTCTTTTGGTGTTGAAATGGTTAAATTCTGATAAGACCTTTTTAGATTAACATTGCCATTTCCAGCAATCACAATACGTGTTATTCTTTCCTCTCATACTGTGTTCTCCGGATCCCCAGAGCTGCCTTTAGTCACACCACTTTGCTTCTTTATGGTGACCTTAAAGAAGCTTAACCCTTTCACTAAAATAAAAGCAGAACCGGGGTCAAACTAGAGTTCCCCTATCCAGCCTCCCTTCCTTTGATCTCCCAGCTATACAGAAATGATCAGCAGATTCTAAGTCCTCCCATGTGATCAGTGTTTTTGGAAATTTGTAGAAATTATTCCTAATCCTATTAAGTGTCCCGGAGCTGAACCTGCATTATATATAGGGAGCCTTTTTTTTTTGTTATTAGAAGGTGAATAGTGTGGGTAAGCTCAAAGCAGCTTCTCACCGCGTTATGGGAATGCGGCCAGTTCATCAGAATTCAATTAATCCCCTTTGATGGGTTCCACCTTTTCAACAAAAAACCCCCCCAAAACAGCCTCCCCTTAATTTTTATTTTTTTTTGGACTCCAAAGTCACTTATTATTTCAGAACGCACAAAAAGAAAAAGCTGTAATGTTAACATGAATATTGTAAATTTCTTACCAGCAGCTATAATAATAGATAAAAACCCAAACCCTTTATCCTTTATTTAGTTGGAAATTGTAGTGAAAGAAGTCAGTTTTTTCACCTCTCCTTCCTTAGCCTCTATTTTCTGGGAGGGAAAGAACAGAAAGCCTCTGTCTTCACCCAAATTCTTGATGACAGTGCGTATCAACCCTCAGTAGATTGTCCTCTTTCTGGTGCCAATCTTCCCTATTTCTTTCTGACAGTTTGGTCAATGAACGGGTGGATTTCCTGGCTTATTAACAAGAGGGAGAAAAAAAAAATATAATGTGCCTTCCTTTTGCCCTGGGATTTGTTGCTATGTAGACATTGTGGATTTTAGGTAGAGATTTAACCCCTTTTCAGATGTTGTCACAGATGTAACAGCGAACAGTATATTAGTGGTGAATAGTGGAGAAAAAAAATGATCAATGGGTTGAGCCTTCTTGTGTATATCGCCCAACGTAAGAGCAACTTAGCGCTATAAAGAATAAGGTATCTAAGGGCTGCATTCAATGACCCGTCTTAAGTGATTAGGGCAGGCATCACAAAAGCAAAGGATTTAAATGTAAACAAATTACACATATTCATTTAACAAAAATCGTTATTGTGAGACCATATTCTGCTAAACATTTCACTCCAACCATAGACGTTTTCCCCAAGCTTTACTTGGGGGCCCCAAAACCAAGTGATGTATTAATCTATTGTTTATATGACCGTACTGTCCATCTATATTACGCTCTATAACAATAATGGTGTCCCTCTGAAGGCCCCAAGCTCCCCTTGGCACTTTTTTTCTCCCCTGACGTCCCTCTTGTCTACCATCTCAAAAATGTTTGGTGGGAATCATTGCATCTCAGTGTTCTTCAGCCCTAAAAGCCAAATAAATGGGTGTAGAACACAAAACCGTGTTTATAAATTGAATTGTGTGAATAAAATCCTTCTTCTAAATGTCTTACCCAGTTACATAAATAGGTATGAAGAGTCACAATAAAGGTTCGATAAAGCCTCGTCCCAAAGGAACATCTCTTACTACAACCCTTAAAACATAAGTGTCCCTTCTTTTGATGGCAGGTATGATATGGCACCATCCACAGCTGCCCCCTTGCATGGCCGCCGTCTTCTCTGCGGAGTGCCGGGACGTGACCTCATATGTCAGTCCCCCATGGTTTGAAGGTGCAAAGTGCCTTTTGAAGCAGTATATCGAAATGAGCTGGTTGGGCAGATCAGGAATCTCCATTGGAACTGGCCCATTAATCAGCGGCACATTGGGGTTACTTGCCCCCCCCCTGGTTTTGCGGTGGAGGAACTGCCGCCCTCTTGGACCTGCCGCCCTAGGACTGGGCCTAAATACATCACTGCATCGCACTCTTGATATTTTATACTTTATCAGATAGTTTTAAACAAATTTTTGTGATTTAGAATTTTGTAAAAATGGCAACATACAAATGATTACTATAGTCAAATGGATTACCTAGAACAGCATGAGTCCTAATTAAACGTCTCAGCGGGGAGTTGGCCACTAGAGCACCGTCATTTTATTACAGCAATAACAACACGTGTTATGTGGGGATAAGAATTACAATGCTGCAGTGTGTTAATACATACATAATATATACAATAATAATGTAGATGAGGGATCCAGCCTTAGGAAAGCCAGTGACGGCAGATCTTGGACGGCAGAAACGCGACATATTACTGGGGGCAAATCGCATTATTGGGCGGCCAGGCAACCCGGCGCGCCACTGCTTAATGGGCTGGTTGGGGAGATAAGAGATTCCTCTTCTAAGCAAGAGGTACCCCTGTTCAAGGTCGGCCCTCATTACAAATCTATCTCTTGTAATGAGCGTGATGCATTCTATAAAATACATTCCATAAAGCAGGTGAACAACAATTAAATTGATATATAATATATGTATACAGCATACATATATATAAGCAGATCTATGTATATATGGATATATACAAACATATAAACACAGACATTAATCCATTTTTAAAAATACAATGGGTTTAGAAACTATTTCTGGTATATTGCAGAATTAACCTTGACATTAGGGCAAAATGCAGAACTTCTCCAGCAATCATCCTGGTGGGTAGCAGTTGCTAAAAGTTTAAAACTGTAATTTTTTTCCTTTTTTTTCCCAGAGAAAGGTCATTTTGTGCTAAAGTGTCAAATAAATTATTTAGACTACTGAATTAGAAAAGTGAGGATGTGACAGCTGAATTTTTTATTCACATTAGCCCAGCCTGTGTCTCTCCGCTCACCCCCCACCCGCGACTCTATTAGTCACTGTTCCATTATACAGCCTCTATTAGAATAAAATTAGGCTCTAGCAACTGAATCGTAAGCGTGTCTGTATTTTGTGATGGTCAGCAGGGTACGGCCGTACCTTCAGGAAGCAGGAAAAGAAACTTTTTAATCCGTAAAGAAAGTTTTGAGTGAAGAATTGAGAAATTATTTTCTGGTTTAGTCACGTCACCATCTATACTGGCATATGCCCTGTTCTCTGCAAACCGTATAAATTACCATATTTATCGGCGTATAACACGCACTTTTTTAACTAAAATATGAAGCTGAAACCCTACCTGCGTGTTATACGCCGATAAATCCGGGGTCGCAACTGTGCTGAGGCAGGCGGCGGCGGCCGCCGCCAGCAGCAGTCCTGGATTTCTGCCAGTCAGGGGGGCAACTCTCGGGCCCCCCTGACTGACAGAAATCCAGGACTACTCTGCTGGCGGCGGCCACGGCCGCCTCCCTCAGCGCTTCAGCTCCTGTGTTGGAAGCGTGAGGCGTTTGTCTCGGGTGCCGGCGCTTCACGCTGGGCGCCGGCATATGACGTCAGACGCCGGCGCTCAGCAGTGAAGCGCCGGCACCCGAGACAAACGCCTCACGCTTCCAACACAGGAGATGAAGGTAAGTGACCGACCGGGGGGGTTAGGGAGAGAGAGGGGAGATCCTGAGAAAGGGGGTTAGG
>VKOC01000008.1:30631605-30644047 GCA_009364415.1 Spea multiplicata
GTGCCTGTTAAATAATTCTTCATTCTAGAATGGTAACGTAGTTCACATTTAACAACAATTCTGGTAGAAACTCATCTCATCTTACAGATACCGTCTCAATTCTAGGTTCCTACGACCAGTCCAATTTGTGCAAATAATAATTGGGAAGACATCTAAATTCTTCTTCAACCAGAGAGGGCAAAAATATCTATTTTCACAATGTGACTTTGCAATTACAATATTATCAAGTGACTAATTTCTTTCTTTGGAAGTGCCTACTTAAAAGTAACTTTGGGCAGCTCTAATCGTGGGCTCTAATTGAGGACCTGGATTCATCTCATTTTCTTTCTTGAACAGGTGGTAAAAACAGACACAGCAGGTAATTCACACCACCTCGAAAACCGTCGGTTTATGGAGACAACTAATCATCGAAAGCTTCCAGTAGCAAATTATCAGCTCCAAATTAAATCCACAGCTTTCTCCTTTATAAAGGAAACCTACCTCCCTTATCTGATGAGGGGTGCTGGGTCTTTTACAGTTTATTTTTCCTGTGATGTATCACTAGCATTGTATGGATGTATCTCTATTTCCCAACAATCAGTGTGACACATGTCATTGTTACAATGTATTTAGCTCTTCAGAGCCAGAGGGACCTTCACGTATTAATATGCCCATGGAGTCCTCTTCATACTACTGAATTTTAGTACCATTTAACTTAAAGGGATACTATCAAAGACGTTCCTTCCCCCCCCCTTATGGATTAAGGCATCTATGTTGAGGCTTGCCTAACATCCAAGAATGTTTCACTAATAAAATCTTAAAATTTGTATATATCCCAACCAGTGTTTGAGTAGATTAATCAATCTATTTGGTAACCTACTGGAACTGGTTAATATGTTAATACATTTACACAAAATGCCCCCCCCTCCACACTCAGTGTAGTTTAATATGAATAAAGCTGCTACTTATTTACCTAGTTATAATAGTTACAATGTTGAAAATAGACTCAAGGCCGCCAGGTTCAATTCTTCTAGCTATATATATATAATTTATATATATATTTAGTATATATATATATATATGTGTGTGTTGATTAAGAAGAAGCTAAAAACAAAACAAATGAAACACATGTTAAATATTGTCCCAAAATAGGTAAACAAAAATAATTCACTCTAAAAGTAATCAGATTTCCCAATGCTACATTTGATTAATTATAATATATACACATCAACCTTTTTTTTTTTTTTTTAGAACGTTTTAACGGAATCCACCAAAGCCACATCACTGGTGGTGGATTCCACATCATCTTAACTGTTCTGCAAACCTTTCCTTTGGTTAACAAGACGAGTCTGTCTTCATATGTGACATCTTCCATTCCTTCCATTTCATTCTGCTACCTTTCTCTGAATCCTTTCCAGTTCCATGATATAATTTGTATGAACTGGTGCCCTAAACTGGACTGCATATCCAAGGTGTGGTCTTCCTAATGATATATAACGAGCCAGTATTACTCTCTCATCCTGTACTCTCATTCTCCTTTCATATACAGAATAACAACCTGCTTACATTTGCTGCAACTGTCTGAGATTGTACACTCCTGGAATATCTATAACCGGCAAGTGTTCCTTACCCTCCTTTATTTTATTAACATTTATCAGTTTTATGTGACATAAGTTTATTGCACCATATGTAGATTATATTTCACATATAAATTCATGCAAAATATCATGTTGTTTCTGTTATGTTATATATTAATTGTATATGGAATATGATGGCGCTTTATAAAACAATAAGTAATAATAATAAAAGCTGAGAGTATATTGCCCAGTTCCCCGTACGCCACAGCGTGATGAGGCAAAGTTGGTTCTTTAAATTGCATTAAAGGTAGTGTGCTACATTGCAGTTGGAAACTCAGATTGCTGTGTCCATATTATTTCTTGATGCCGTAGGACAGTGGTGGTGAAGGTTTTTGGGCCTGAGTGCTTAATTTTCTGCATTAAACCAAGTTGAAGGCCTCATAGTGCCAACACTGCATGATGGTGCCTACCCCTGGTGGGGGCATTCTTGTTTTCACCATTGAGAAAACCAAATGACATACAGAAGCATATACTCACAATCACTTACATGCAAACACACACACACACACACACACATACTCACACACACATACATGCATGCACACACTTGCATACATCACACATCGTGGCAAATACAGTTTACTTTGGCAAGACATGGCCAACTGGCACAACGGGTGGTCACCGGTTGAGCAAAGGCTCGGTGGGTAGCTGGCCAACAGTGCCACACACTCATCCGATCTGTCACTCCACTGAGCATAAAAGCATAGCGTGCAGCTGTGCATTAAGAGACATAGACCGCACTTATGTCATCATCAGTCCGGCTTTGGCTGCTAAAGCGGTTAGAGTTCTTCTGCACTCTGTTTCCTAATAGTCGGTAAAACATTCTTAACACTATAATTTGTGGCACTCTTATTTGACTTGTTAATCTACTTTTAATGGCATTATGTTGTAGCAGTATATGCCCCTGTTTTATCATTTTCAATCATTGCGTGTTTACCATTATATAAAATAGACATTAAATGGCAGTGATAATATAGGAGCTGAAAAGCATGGCCTCATGATCAAAGATGATTGGTTGCTTTTATAAAACGTAATCCCTTTTTCCAGTTCTTTTGATATTTTTCAATGGCTTGCTATGTTGAGCTTCTTTTGTGGCAGAAAAACTAAATTAGCCCCAAAAACTATTTTTTAGCTTCTGTGTAGAAATTGATTAGAATTCTCAAACTGAACTTAAACTTCTAACTTTTTTTTACTGTTCCCAAGCTTTTTCACGAGTATTTCTCTGATATGCATTTGATGTGTCTCCTTAATAAATGAAACAGTAAGTCTTTCTTTAAGAATCTGTTCCGTTGCTTAGGAGGAACATATTCATACATCAGCCCGATCTTTCAAGTTCTAAAGTGCAATTTACAAGGCTCAACTAAACCAAATGTCATACCTTTAATTTAGCAAAAAGTTATGTACAAGTCTATTATTCTAGTAATCGCAGGAGCGGGAAGGTTTCATGGGGTGCTACATACTGCACTGCAGGACACCGCTTTATAGGTCTTAAAATTCTCCTTCACTGTGCAGCCTTCATTCTAAATAATACAGTGCTAAATATGTCACATTTTTAAAGTGCTTCTGGCATGCAAATGATCCCTTTTTCTTGGAGAAATGCTTTTAAATAAGATGTGTGCTCACTTTTTGGAAATTCTTAAGTACATTAAATTTCATTGTCGGATAGAATCATGCAGAGTGAACTGTTCATATGGATTACTTTATCTGTCTACGACTGAATGATTACTGTGCATACTATATTACTATGTATGTATGTGTGTATATATATATATAATATATATTATATATATATATATATATTATAGTTTGAAAATACATAGAATTATACACAAAATATGTATTCTTGTCCCCTCTATACCTTTTACTTGACATAGGAATTCATGTTTTTTGGGGGAAATGTCTTTTTGGGTGGCTATATCACAAAAAGCTCTTTGAGCAACTTTTTAATTACTTCACCAAAGGATTTTGGTGAAGGTGATCATACCTATTGTATGGGCAATGGAACTGGACCAAACTTTTAATGCAGAATCTACATGTCATAATTAATATTATAACCTGAACAAAAGGAGAAAAGAAGAAAAATCATTAGTTTAGATTTTTTTCAAATAATTAACAAAAAATGTGTGATGGAGGAATTGCAATTATTAAAAAAAAAAACAGAAATATATGAAAAACAAGTATGGCTCTTTTTTTTTCTTTTCCCTTGATTACTGTTTTTTGCTTCTCATTTTAAAAAAATGCTTAATTCTTGTGTTCCTCATTAGAGATGTGTGAAAAATTATGTGCTTATTAGCAAATTGGTATTCCTGAATATAGATCTAATAGATTAGTTGTAGAGAGGGAAAAGGTGTTTGTTTCACCGACTAGACACTCTGGAATGATAAAAGTTCCTTAACAGGTTTATGCATCCAGAGATAAAACTAAAGCTTTTTTTTTTTTTTTTTTCTTTTTGTTTTTTTTATCATGGTATAAACTTTTACTGTCGCAACTCCCAACTGCCAATTAAACCTGTTAGAATAACACTGACAATCAAACAATCTGGTAAGCGATTGAGTTACTCCAGTTGCTTGTAGACATGCATAGTGTACTAGGCTTTAGCTTGAATCCATGGCTGGATTCCCCATGAGGCAGACAAGACGTGTGCTACATTTCAAGGCATCCCCTGGGAGACAAAAAAGATCTTCCCATTTCCCGTAACACTTTAGTAATGTTAGGGAAAAAATGGGCTATTTAACGTATGCTACGTTGGTTTATTGATAAAAATATAAGTTAGAAAAACATATTCAGAAGAAGTGACTTTAAGACGTGGTCCTTTTCAAGACATGCTTTTTAATTATTTGCGATGATAACCGGTTTCTGGGTCTTTACAACCCTACAGTCACACTAATATATAATTCCAGAATCAAATCTGGGGAACGTAGTTGAGCTAACCAGAGGGTACTCAAAGTCACAGCCTGAAGGGTCATGGTAAGTAGCGTTAAAGGAACACTCCAAATCATATCCAAGTCTTCTGTCTCTTCTTCCTCCACCCCCTGCTGGCCTACAGAAAACAGGAAGCACATCTAAGTATGCTTCCTGCAAATGGCCTTTAGCTTCCTCACTGAAATCAATGAGTAGTATGTGTGCTACCTGAACGCTGACGTACAGAACAGAAAACATAAGACAGAAGTCTCATTATTTAAATCCAATAGCATAAGAATGCAGGCAGATCATGGTTAGTCTGAGAAAGCTAGGAAAGTAAGCAAAGTTATGAGTTCACCCACACAAAGATAGTACATAGACAACTCTGGCAAAAAGCATGGGATAATAGGTGATGCTATAGCCTGTTAGTCAAGTGTATGTCAGGTATGGCATGACAAATTAATTTCTGATCGACTTATCTGTGTGTGCAATATGTTCCACTTTAGAGAACAGATCCCAGAAACAGTTACAGATATAAACGCTTTCCTATACAATACATTTTACTAAGAAGGAGCTAAGGAATTATAGGAGATAACAAAACACAGAACAGAGGTGGCAATTATTGTGTTTTCCTCTGGTGTTCCATAGTTGTTGCCAATTTCCACAGTTTAAAAATATTAAACTATGTTACGGGTCTGGCCACTGAAATAGATTAAGTGGAAAAGTCCGTTGTTTCAGCTTTGACCTATGAACTGAAGAAGAATTCTTCACCTACGCGTGCAATCCACAAACTGGACCAGGAAACGATGGATATGAAGAGTGATTGTGACATTTTTCTCTGCAGATTTCAAGCTACTAAAATAGTGTGTGAAATTCCCAAACTGTTCATGCTAAATTTAGAAGGGAAAAGACTGAGTCTCTAGTCCTATCTTTCATCTGTCCTAACAGCATCTCATCGACAACACCTTATCATAATCACTTACTCTGGTCGGTGTAACTGGAACACTGCGCTTTCAAAACAAACCGAACTACACCCAATTGTTTTCTCCATGGTTTCAATTATGAAATGAAGATATGTTTAGTCCCCTAATGTCTGTTTCATTTAGTTCCCGGTAAAAGCACACTTCTTCAAATATAATTAAGGGTTAGAATTGGCTCCTACACCTGACAAAACCAGAACCCTTCCGGGGCAATGTACCCCATTTTCCCCTGCAGATATACTTCTATCAACCCATTAACCCCTGGTCCTGCATTAAGCCAACCTCCACCCTTTCCTATAGGGAAAAAAAGGACTGTTCTTAAATCACAATGCCTTTCCTACAGGACTACTTTGTGTTTTGTTAGCAGATGACAAGAAGATGTCTTCATATTCAAGGGAAATGTCATTATTGGATCAGATTTAGATTTTACGGTTTAATACACAGATAAGATATGCTGTCAACTATGTTATACCGACAACTATGCTGTTATACCTACCTTATTTCTATATCTGGGAATTCTCTGGATTCACCCGGAGTCTCTGGGTGAAGCGCTGCTTTCCGGAGTCTCCAGGTCACTCTCTTCTTTCTCCAGTGCATGGGACCTGTGTTTCGCCACGTGTTTTAGCAGCTAAAATATTTTAGAAACATGGGACTGTTGGCAGCTATTATTCTGCAGAGTCTGTGTCTTAACTGCAACTCTCTTAAATCCTACATTACACAGATGAGTACCTTGTAAAGCTATGGTATGGTGTTTGTAGATGAAAAAGCAAACTATATAAATATATATATATTACAAAACTGTCAAAGAAATAAAGCAAAATGCTGCATTTTCTAATATATTACTTAGTTTTGCCACATTAAAAAACGGAGGCTGGTTTGATTCTCAATTGGTTAATAATGTCCATTTAAACATCATAGATTCCTTAGAATTTAATTTGGACATAAAGCCCCTTTACAGTTCTATAGTAGAATTGCCTCATTAGAAATTTAGCACACATTAAAAAAAAATCCTTTTTTAATAATGTATGAAGAAAATCAGTCCCCACTAAGGTATTATTACTGCTTTTAAAATTAAATAATCCACAAAACAGCCATTCTATCTCCTCTGTAGGAAAAATGCTAATAATGCTTTTAAAATGGTCTTTAAAAAATCTAATTATATCATTGCAAAAGTGAAGGGACCAAAGGCCAAACGAAATTCTGCCAACATAAATCACATTTCTCCCCCCTTATAACTTTATTTCAATGGTTTTAAACGCCTGAGATGCAGTCATTTTAATAGCGGTGCAGGAATGAGTGAGTCGTAACTTTTCCTGATCACATAACTGTCTATAAGTGTTATTAAATGCTCCAAAATAAGCGAACCCATTATGTGTCTCACACTGCATTTAACCACCATGGATTATAGTCTTTTAATCATGCGGGGACAATATGAAATAGTTTAAAGGTACACTGATAAGGTCATTGCAGAACCAGCTAAGCGTCCTTTAACGCTTAATATGCTTGACAAGCTTTTCAACATGTCACAACATTATATTCCCAGAAGCAGTAAAAGTAAGCTTGCCTTCCTCCAAAGCGTAGATGGTATGGTCCACATCAAGTAAGTTTGGCCAAATACATTGTGTTGGTCAAATATGTACTTACATAAACGGTAACAAACTGCACGCATTGCAGCTAAAATCATTCAGAAAATAAATCTTCATCGAGCAAAGTGGTTTTAGTTACATGTTAAGAAGTAATTGTAGGTGGGACATTAAAGAAAATGGGTCAGACATTTGAAGAAATAGCCATAACATTAAAAAAGGGTGAAGAATAAGCACAAGCAGCTAGGGAATGACAGCTAGAACAAAGCCCTTAAACCTGTTGTCCTAGTGCAAAAAGAAACATTCTGGTAAGTTTTAAGTGATAGAATGACTTTGTCAGGGCCATCTGTAACATGGGGCAAAAGGGACAGCTGCTACAGCCCAGTCATTCCTGAGTATCCCAAACATAGCCAGTCTTTACATGGGTCCTGGTGGGTTCATGGGACTCAGGCGGCAGAAATCAGGGGTTCATTACCACAACTGGTGTCCTCCATCCTGCCAGCTCTCTCCAGAGGCTGACTGGACTGCCTGCTGAGCAGGGTTGACCGGTGAGAAGATGGATCTCCCTCTAACCAGCCTAAAATGCTCCCTCATGAATTGTGCCAGCTATTGCCGCTGAGCCCTGGGGTATGTCATATCCTGGCACTCAACACTGAAGCCGCGTGCAGAGCAATGCAACACTGAAATAGAGGTCTGTAGGAGTCTTGCCAGGGTCAGAAGGAGGGAAGACCGCACTGAATCTGAAAGTCTTCTACCAAGTACACAAGGCCACTGCATTGACTGCCTCCAACCACATATACAGCACACCCAGGGATACATAAATATTTTATATAAACAAATACGTACATCGGGAAGGTTGGTTAGACAGGGGGCACACACTTGACCAACCAGTCACCCACCACCACCATGCTTGCCTTGGGTCCAATCAATATTAAAGACGGCCTCCGACTCTGTACTGAGACTCATGTACAGAACATGCTGTATGCAACACATTACCTGGTTGTTAAACTCCTCCACACGCACACAATGTTCATCTAAAATGAATCTCTCCTGGATAAATGGGTAATATCGAAACACAAATATTTCCATGTCGATCTTTGGGTCTCAGGAGAGAGGAACACACAAGATAGGAGCTCTGAGAGAATGACTGACAGTTCCTTAAAGGTTAATATCTGTTTTAATCTATTTCCATAACACAAGACAGGGAGAGAGAAATAATACAGTATTAAGCATAAGGTATGCGTTTGGGATTAGAGAAACAATTTCAACCATTACAGTATGAATAACTAAAGCCACTGGGAGAGATACGAGTCTAAACAAACGGTATTTAATTTCCCAGAAATGTAGCGACGCTTTAAATATTGTCCTTCATTATTAGAAGCATAAGCGGCTTCTTTGATTTATTTAAATAAAGAAAACTAACCCCTTCCTGTCCGTGATTTTTTTTCTTGCTCTGGTCAGTTTCCTGGGTTTTTTATTTTAAATTATAGCACTCCACGTTGTATTGTGCCAAGAGGGGTTGGGTCAGGGGTATATTGCGAGTTTGGAGTCTGAAATGTGATATTGTTTACCTTTTTGTTATATCTTTTTCACAGAGTAATATTAAACTAAATAATATTCTTTTAACCCAATATTTAATGTTGAGAGTAGAGTTTCTGTTGGGCAAAGGTCCAACAAGGTACGATTTTGGCCGCCATGTTGCTCTCAAGTATCCCAAATCCGAAACGTGGCAGAAAGTAGCACTCTGCTCCGTGGAGCTTCCGTGGCCAGTTGATGTCCTGTGGTCTCCCTTGGCCAGTTGATGTCGTGTGGCCACCCTTGGCATTATGCATTGTTATATGAGTGGGAATTGGAAAGTTCTCACCTGCTTTTACTGACTTTTAGAGAAAGGCGGGGGAAGTGGTGTAAATCCTCTTGATTGTAAACTCTATTCTAAATTTCTCATACCCCTTGAATCTATGTACTGCAAGATATAAAGCTATATAAAGGATAATAATAAATAATATAATTATTATTATCGTATTTAAGGTGTTTTATGATCTAAAGATCAACGTAAAACACAAAATCATGTTATTCCCAATTTGTACTCATACATACCCATCATGGGTAAAATTCTACCCAGCATGGCTTCTCCCCCCCACCAGATGACACATGGAAGATGTTGAAATACTGATCTTAGGGACTTGTCGGGCAAAGTAATGAAACCATTAAATGTAAGGTATTAAGACCAGACAAGATGCAATTAGCTAAGAAATTACTCTGATCTCAGTGACATTTTCAAAAAATCATAATACAATGTACATCAGAGCACCAGACTGACAGGCTAATCCAGTTTTGATAGGACTGCAGTCTGCACACTCCGATCCGAGAGAAGCGCCTACAGATAATACCCACAGCTGCAAGGCCCTGATATGTCCTCAACATCTTGTCACCCAGGAATTTCTGCAGGTTTAAGGGACGATAAAAATATTGAGCGGTAATGACAGGATCATCTCCTGCCCCTGGAATAAAAAAATTTAAAAAAAAGCACTAATCCCTTTTTGCCAGGTCTATGAATTTCTAATATGAATTATATAAAGCCTGGTAATTCATCTATGTTAGCTCAGATGTATTTGAGAATTGTGCTACGGACTTTTCCCTGATTTGAAACGCCGGATGAAAGAGGGACATGCTTATTTTATATGTAACTGTAAAGTCATTTACTGGGCAGAGAGGCCTTGCATGAAGCATGGACTGGTTATCCAGTAGTAGCTATACAGTTCAGTTCATTGATTACAAGCTGAACTTCAAAGAATACTAATGGTTATTTCATGTTTCTCCCTGCGGTGGATATGGTGTTCCAGCAATAAGTCTCCTAGGTGGTCGCTCTTGTGGGATCCAAATCCTCGGCACTTCGTTTCTTTACAGCTTTGATGTCCCTTTTTCCCCAAGAAGTCTTCCAAGATTGCTTTATGCGTATAGTACTGGAGGAATGTGCAATGTTAGACTGGTTCATCGTGTAACCATCAATGGGTCATAAAGCCAACTAAAGCTCAGCTCTCCAGCCACAGTCTCCAACGTTAACCATAAAGATTAAAACATCCCATGTAACTCTTACTACTCCCAGGTTTTTAATCAGGTGCTAAGTATTTTTTAAAGTAAGCAATATTTATTCCTCTTTATATCTTTTGAATAATATGTTATCTGTAAGATTATCAATACTGCCTCCTAAAAAACGTACTGGTGGCCAGATTGATTATGCGGATGGCTATGAAAAAAAAAAAGAAATGAAAATGTCCCAGGTGTCCATGAAGCTTAGGAGAGAAGTATATGTAAGATTTAATATCTATTAGAAACCCCCCATGTGTCTTAGGATCTGCATGATTGACATAATAAAAATGTTTAGGAGAATTAAAAGAAGTCATGGTTGAGATCTCTACTGTGAGACAAACCTCTTCTTCAAGCACTATGGTATCATAAATGTGGTCCGAATGAGAAGCGGAGATCAAATAATATTTATTTCAAGAGTTATCATATAACAGCCATCTGTTTGTATTGTTTCAGTAATAAACCAAATACCCTTCACCCCATAGCATTACCAATACATTACCAATTGGTCCCAACACCTTCTGTTTTATATTCTTCATCTTCGTGAACATATTTGCTTTTCCATTGCCATTGTATTGGAACTGTCAAAAATGGGTCCTCTAAAACTGTTGTTATAAGTGACAATCTTGTTGTCCTTTTTACAAGTTCTGAAAGTTGTTCTCTATTATTGCTACTTTAATGAATTTAATGAAATCTAGTATAATAATCAACATGCTACATTTCTTTATGTTCCTGGAAAAACACCCGCTCCCATTCTGTTTTCTCATAGAAAGCTTCCGGCCTTTCAAGAGAAACATGAGTAAAAAGGCTTTTTTCAAAGAATAATATAAGATATCACTCCAGTCAAAATTGTCCCATTTAATAATTTCAATTTGAAGTCTCCATGGCAACATCAGATATCCAGCAATTTGTGTTCTAAGCGGAGGACCACAATACTTCTCTTAATTCCCGATGCAGGATGCCTAATAAGAAAACAGAAGTTGGGTTGCTTAAACCCCACACGTGCAGCTAATGTTCAGGTTACTGTAAAGCATTTATTTGTTTAATACTTTTTTTCTCTCTTGTGTCATAAAGTTAGTCAGAAGATCGTGTACGAGGGTCCCTCGAAAGAGTAGTTTTCTGGAAATCTGTTTGGCCACTCTCCAGCTTAGGAGTCAAGGCCCAAGTGATCCTATGACCGCTGGGACTATCTTGGGCCTCATAGTTCTTCTTTCAGGCCCTGGTAATGTCTCTATTCTTCATAATTCTTTGTGCGGAGTGTTGCTGGCACGCCACATCTGTCCCATCTATGCACGTCTTCAGGTCCTTTGTCCACCTGTGTCAGGTTGATGGTCCAGATCCGTGTTTTTGTCGGTCTGGAAAGTCCGCACATCTGGAAGCCCATGGGTACAAGAAAGAGAGTTTGGATTGTATATATATATATATAATACTGTAAGCTGTACAATAATTGGTTTAAGAAACAGAACATTTTAGTCTTTTGTAAGACAGCAGTTTTTTGGGTTTCTAAGCAAAAATGTTTAATTCTAGTTTATTGAAGTTTATATGAAAGGGCCACCTCTGGTCTTTGAACACTTGTTTTCACATTTAAGAATAGTTTAATATGAATTATGGATATTGAATAGTTCCTTCTGCTATAGTATGGCAGAGTTCCTGCTTTACAGATGTATATTCAATATACATTATACATCGTGTGTAACAATGTGCAGGGCTCTGTACTTACATGTATACAGCTGAGTGAACACTAATGTCAGACATTGCACACTTCCATTTAATTCACAGCTGGGTGTGTTATAGTGTGCTGTATGTGACATCATACAGAATATATATAATCTTCTAGAAGGCGGATCCAATATGCTTTTCTATATGCTTATTCTCTGTTCTGGAACAAAAAGGGTTCAGGGATGGATGAGATTAACATTCACATGCCTTTACCGACCAAAATTTTTTGTATGGCTTACGAGTGGAGTGATGGACAGTAATAGTCCTACTTAAATTTTGAGGCTACATTTTTTAAAATCTATTTTGTTTTATTGACCTGGGCGCCCCTAGGTATAACTAATTAAATCATTAAAATCAATGTTTGGTGAGACATTAGAAGGCACTGGCATTCTGTGAAATGGTTGGCACATGAGTAGACCAAGTAGGGTAGTAGATGAAACAATAATATATTTTATACCACTGAAAAAAAAAACAAAAAAAAATTTAAAATACTTTATTAAAAGTAACACCAAAATTAGACAAAAAAATCAACAACAATATTAACACGTTATATATA